>JACEEZ010017018.1:55000-57500 GCA_016584305.1 Chionoecetes opilio
GGCAGCCTCTATGACCCCTCCACAGGTCAACAAGGAGGGTCAGGCCGCATCTATGACCCCTCCATAGGTCAACAACGAGGGTCAGGCCGCCTCTATGACCCCTCCACATGTCAACAAGGAAGGTCAGGCCGCCGCTTTAACCCCTCCACAGATCAACAAGGAGGGTCAGGCAGCCTCTATGACCCCTCCAAAGGTCAACAAGGAGGGTCAGGCAGCCTCTATGACCCCTCCACAGGTCAATAAGGAGGGTCAGGCCGCCGCTATGACCCCTCCACAGCCTGGCATCGTATGACCTTTCTTCATGTCTTGGCTCTCACGCATTGCCAAGCTAAGTCTTCGATAACGTAATGTAGAAAAACATCAGGAAACTGTTGCGTTATATAGGGGAGGCGGTAGCAGAGTGGTTAGCGTCTGCGAGTGGCGTGCTCGTTGACCTGAGTTCGATCCCCGATGAGGGTTAATATCCACTTACGATCTTTCTGCACTGTCGAGTGGCCTAAGAACACCCATATGTCGCCCATTAACTCTACCTTCGATTGCGAGTGCATCGGAGGACACAGGGGGGCGGCATGAGCCTCTACTCTAATCACAGGCGCCACTATAACAATCTTGCACGCGTCACCACGGGCGAGGACCAACTATCACAGCCCTCAAGTGTGCCTCCAGGGTCTACCATCCCACCCCTGGAGGTCACTGCGTATACAGGAGCAAATATAAAAAAAAATATATATATATAAATTATTTTAAAATTTTCCCTTTATTTCTATGCAAACACAATTCTTGAACTAAATTTAAGTTTTGTTATCAAAATTGGCTGCAGTGCTTCGTGATTATGTCGTGGCCGATACAGCAATATCATATTACTGTGTGCATTACTAAAATAATACATAGATTTGTGCTTTCTCTGTGTTTATGAATACTTAAATTACTAATTCGTTCACACACATGCACACACACGCACATGCACACGCACACGCACACACACAAACGCACACACACACACACACACACACACACACACCACACATGGTATATTTACGGAGATATAGACAAGCCAGAGTGATATGGCATTTTCGCTTTTCTCTCCTAGATAGCCAGCAAGTCTAGATTGCGGATTCTGGCAGCCGATATAAAACTCTTCCTTGAATCCAATAAAGGTAAGATTCCGTCCCGCGCTCGTTAGCCCGAGACGCCGATTGTTGCCGTGATCTGGCGGCGCCGAGCTCGACTCTCCAGACTTTTGTGCCAAACTTCTAATTGTCCGGAGTGTGTGAGGCGGCAAGACTCCCCATCATCTCGATAACACCAACTTGTAAGCGACTTGACTGCACTTGTGTGGTGTGTGTGTGTGTGTGTGTGTGTGTGTGTGTGTGTGTGTGTGTGTGTGTGTGTGTGTGTGTGTGTGTGTGTGTGTGTATGTGTATGTGTTGTGTGTGTGTGTGTGTGTGTGTGTGTGTGTGTGTGTGTGTGTGTGTGTGTGTGTGTGTGTGTGTGTGTATTCATCTAGTTGTATTTTATGTGTGTGAGAGAGAGAGAGAAGAGAGAGAGAGAGAGAGAGAGAGAGAGAGAGAGAGAGAGAGAGAGAGAGAGAGAGAGGAGAGAGAGAGAGAGAGAGAGAGAGAGAGAGAGAGAGAGAGAGAGAGAGAGAGAGAGAGAGAGAGAGAGCAGAAGAGAGAGAGAGAGAGAGAGAGAGAGAGAGAGAGAGAGAGAGAGAGAGAGAGAGAGAGAGACGCAAACATAAAGAAATATATACACATACGTATATACAGACGGGCAGACACAAACATACTCCTTTACGGTTCAGGGGGTAGATGCTCGAAGGATTTACGGTACCATAAGTATTACCCTACGAGGCTTTTACCTCGTAGCGCCTCCACGGTTAATGCTCAAACCATTTTCTCCCTCGTTACGAGACCACAAGGCAACGGCGGCTCGGCACCACCCTTAGCTCCCTACGAGAGTGATATTTGAGGCGGCAAGACATCAATAAACGGCAAAATACAAGTTGTATCACTATACTTTATGTTGATTGTGTATTATAGAGCCATTTCATGCTTGCTTGTTATGTTACCTCCGCCAACGAAGTTGGAGAGGTTATGTTTTCACCCCGATCTGTCTGTCTGTCTGTCTGTCTGTCTGTTTGTTTGTTAGTGTACAGGATTTCTCGAGAAGTTACAAATAGATTTGGACCAAACTCGGTATACCAAGTCTATTTGGTATAAGGAAGGACTGATTTAATTTTGAATTAAATCTATTGACAACTGTTGCCATGGCAACCAATTGATGAAATATTCGGCCGGAGGTATGCGCTCATACTGAGTGCATATATATATATATTTTATATAAATATATATATATATAATATATATATATATATATATATATATATATTATATATATATATATATATATATATATATATATATATAATATTATATATATATATATATATATATATATATATATATATATATTATATATATATATATATATATATATA
>JACEEZ010017018.1:62500-70000 GCA_016584305.1 Chionoecetes opilio
TGTGTTTATCTTGGTCTCTCTCTCTCTCTCTCTCTCTCTCTCTCTCTCTCTCTCTCTCTCTCTCTCTCTCTCTCTCTCTCTCTCTCTCTCTCTCTCTCTCTCTCTCTCTCTCTCTCTCTCTCTCTCTCTCTCTCTCTCTCTCTCTCTCTCTCTCTCTCTCTCTACGCTATTGAGCTGTCACTAAATCTATCTATATATCTACGTATTATGAAGTAGGTCGTCGACATATCTCTATTCAACTCGATCTATCTATCTATTTTATTGAGATCTCTATATATTTTTACCTCTTCTTATTTTTAACATACAACTTGCCGTCTGCCGAACGTGTGTATTCGTACTCGAGAATAATAAAAAAAAAGCAGAATGCAGTGATACAAATCCATAATGCCAAACATTTAACATCCTTCCAAGCGATGTCTAATTAAATACAGATTCTTGGTCATAAAAAGTTCACTCATGTACCATCGCTCACATTTCAATATCCTGCAGCATTTTGTAATTCCACACATCACTCAACCTCTCACACAGCTTTAATCTTTCAGTATCTGCATAATTCTCACACCATTCAATAATATATGTACAGCAGCTGCACACCATTTCCTGCCCACCAATACCTATGCTTCCCATGCTTATGCTTCAATGCTGTAGTGATGTGCCGTCCAAACACCGCTGGGAGTCAAGATCACTTAGTTATTCAGTCCATCATTATTTGGTTTTACACTTGTCTTGTGTAGAAATATGTTTTATTTAGGAATTCATTTACAGATTTTACGCTCGCACGATGAGGAAAGAAAAGGTTAGAGGTGCGTAACACACACACACACACACACACACACACACACACACACACACACACACACACACACACACACACACACACACACACCACACACACACACACACACACACACACACACACACACACACACACACACACACACACACACACACACACACACCACACACACACACACACACACACACACACACACACACACACACACACACACACACACACTGGTAGAGGGCGCTGCTGAGCTGACGTGCCTGAGACAGCTCCGTATTTGGATGGATTTTTTGTTATAATTTATATACCCTGGAGTGCCCACTGCTACTGAAGGAAGTCATAAGCACCTGACGAGCTCGGTGGTCTGATCACTGAACTCAAGGGGTACCTGCACAGTCGATACTGAAGGTAAACAGACTCGCATACTGGTTCAGACTCCTGGAGTTAAACAAGTAGTTCCAGCTCAAGTCACAGTTTATGACTATGGCACACTCTGTTGGTTCAGACATGGAAGAATTAGTGAAGGCGAAGGTAGATGAGGAGCTCGCGAATATATCCAGCAATATTGAAGGAAGGGAGAGCAGGAGCAGCTCAAACAAAACAGCCAAGGAGGTAGCTGCTGTGATTCTGCCCAGCCTGGCTAACATAATATCAGTAGCTGTGTCTACAGCTGTAACCACTGCTCTCAAAAACTTTACTGACAAGATGGAAAGCAGGGCTAACGAAATGCAACGGTACTGCCTTCTGAATAAGTACGAAAATGACAAGCTGGAGCAGTACTCTCGGAGGGACAACTTACGCATATCTGGGCTCGTAGAGGACGAGGACGAGTCTGAGGAAGTGCTGGAAGCCAAGATCATTGAGCTTGCTGACAACATCGGTGTGAAACTCAAACCAGATGAAATATCAGTTACACATCGGTTGGAAAAGCCTAGAGAAGGAGGTAGGCCAGTGATTGTGAGATTTTGTCATAGAAAGAAAAAAAATGATATAATGAGTAACAAGAAAAAGCTCAAAGATAGGCAAAGGAAGGTGTACATAAATGACGACTTAACCTCCCTAAGGGCAAAAATGTTGAGTCTGGTTAAAGAACTGGAAGCAGTGAAAAATGTGTCCACAAGGGAGGGAAGTATACTGGCCTGGCCCACTAGTGGTGGCAGGCCTGTGGTCATAAATAATCCTGATGACTTACAAAAAGTTGGAATTACTTCTCCTGACTGGAAAAAGCTAAATCTGGATCATTTAGTAAGAGGATAGGATAGTGCTGGGGCACAGCACATGTCTAGGCACAATATTGTTCTTTGTGAAAATATAGGCAGCCCTGCACAGGTTGCTCCAAATCTTATTCCTCTTGATGTATTATCTCTCAATGTAGGTGGTATTAGGTCAAGGTTTCTATTGGTGGATTTTGTTAACTATATTAAATGTTATGATGTTATTTGTTTAAGTGAAACAAAATGTGATGATACTGATATGATTAATGTGAAGGAGAATATGGAAAACATTGGTTTTGATATTGTATTCAAGAATAGATGCAAATTAAGCAGGTTTAAGTTCGGTGGTCTACTCATTGCAATCAAGAAGAATGTTAGCTTTAAGTGGAGGCACATCAAAACTAATTATGATTCTTTACTTTCAATTAAAGTAGACAGAGGGAGTGTAGATTTAAGTAAGGAGTTGGTAATAAGTTGTGTTTACATTCCCCCCTCACACTCAAGGTATGGTAAGGTAGAGCATTTTGATGAATTGGATAATTTTTTACTAACTTATACTAATGATGATTATGTGCATGTACTTTGTGGTGATTTTAATGCTCACACTCTCACTATGCCTGATGTTCCTTCTGGTGTTGGTGCTGATGATCAGGTGTCTGCTGAGGTATTATACATGAGTTTAAGTGATGTTGGTATATCTGAGAATAGGGCAAACCAAGATTTAACTCCAGACAGGAATACATATGGCAGGAAATTGGTAGCAGTTTGTAAAAATCATCAAGTGTTTATATTTAATGGAAGGATGGGGGAGGATTGTGATATTGGTAAACCTACAACTACACATAATACAACCATAGACTATTTTTTAGGTTCACCAGTGATCATGCAGTGTGTATAAGTTTTTAGAGTACTGGATTATGATCCACTTTTGTCTGATGTACACTGTGGATTGCATACAAGGATGATACTTAAGGGCCCAAATACTGTACCCACTGTAAACATAAATGCCCAAGAGGTAGGACAAGCAAGGGCAAGGCCAGGAAAATGGAAATCTGAGAAAAAGAGGGTGTATGTGAGGAATATTGATGAAGGCAAGGTAAATGATTTTATGGCAAAGTTGAATTATTTAACCATAGATGATATTAATCAGCAATTAGAGCAAATCTTGATTGAACCTGCACTTACAACTTTTCCACAACATAAGAAAAGAACATACATTAAAAAGACCAACAATGCCACCTTAGAGGGTTATGACAGACAATGTTGGAAATCTAGAAAGGAATACCACAAAGCTAGGCATAGATATCATTTGCACAGGAACAATGTAAACTTTAACAACATGATTGAGGAAAGCAAAATCTATAAAACAAACCTAAAAAGAGTTAAAAATAAGGAGAGGACAAACTTAGTGAAGGAACTTAGAAAATAAAGATGTGATGATCCTAAAGTATACTGGAACATTCTAAAGGGTCAGAAAAAGAGCTGCCAGATCCCCATTACATTAAATGAGTTTTATGAGCATTTCAGACAATTAGTGGATGATGATAATGCTGATAATGAGGAAGTAAATTTTATAAATGATTATGATAATATGAATACTGAGCACTCACCATTACTTAATGATCCTATAACTAAGGAAGAGGTGGTTAGAAGTATTAAGAAATAAAAAATTAATAAATCCCCAGCATCTGACATGATAGTAAATGAATACATTAAAAGTACTCAGCATATTTTGTGCCCCCTATATGTTCAAATGTTTAATGAAATATTTGATACTGGTGTTATGCCATCTGAGTGGTTGGTTGGTATGATAGTGCCACTTTACAAGAATAAAGGTGACATTCAGGATGTTAATAATTACCGGGGGATCACTTTGCTTAGCTGCATGGGGAAGCTGTTCACCTCTATACTCAATGAGAGACTTAATGAATACTCAAATAGTTTGTTAATTATCAATGAAACACAAGCAGGCTTTAGGCATGGATACTCCACTTTGGATCACATATTTTTGCTGAAGTGTGTAATTGATCTGTTTAGCTGGAAGAAAAGGAAGCTTTTTTGTCTGTTTGTGGACTATAAGAAACCTTTTGATATGGTGTGGCGTGAAGGTTTGTGGTATAAGCTAGTGAGGGAAAAGGTGAATGTAAAAGTATTTAATGTAATCTGAAATATGTACAATAACATCAGGTCTTGTGTCATGCTTAACCAACAGAAATCAGATACCTTTGTATGTATTGTAGGGGTGAGGCAAGGCGAAAATTTGTCACCTCTGCTTTTTGCTTTTTATATTAATGATCTTGAAAGTAAATTACTTGAATATAATTGTAATTATGTAAATTTTGGTGATGATTTCTTAAATTCATATATAAAACTTCTTGTTCTAATGTATGCAGATGATACAATCATATTCTGTGACAGTGTGGAAGGAATGAAGCAGGCACTGATTGCTCTGAATTTGTAATGTAATGAATGGAAATTGAAGCTTAACTGTGACAAAACAAAAATAGTCCTGTTTAGTAGGGGAAAAGCTAACCTAGATAATTATGCATTTGAATTTGGTGGTGAAAACATTGAGGTTGTAGAGGACTATAAGTATCTTGGTGTGTTATTTAATTACAATGGAAGGTTTCGTAAAGGTGAGCTGGAGCTTAAAGAACAGGCAACAAGAGCCATGTACTCATCGATAGGTAAGTGTAGGAAGTTTGACTTGCCAGTTGACATGCAGATTGAACTTTTGAATACCATGGTACTACCTATACTGACTTATGCATCTGAGATCTGGGGATATAATATCATTAGAGAGTTAGAAAAATTGCATCTGAAATTCTTAAAACAGTTACTAGGAGTTCATAAAAAGTCTAGTAATGACATGGTATATGGCGAACTTGGAGTATTTCCACTTGGCATACATATAAAGAGCAGAATGATAGGATATTGGTCTAAGCTAATTTCAGGAAAAGATACAAAATATAGCTATATGCTTATATATCAATGCTTATTGCACTTGGATAGGTTAGGGATTTATACCTCTCCATGGTTAGCCTGTATCAAAAATATTTGTAATGAATGTGGTATGTCAGGTATGTGGTTGTTGCAAGATGTCCCTAACACAACATGGGTTAAAAAGGCTGTGGAATTGAGATTGAAAGACCAGTGGATTGCATCTTGGCATGGCAACTTAGTAACAAAATCTTTATGTAGCAACTACAAGCTGTTTAAGCTAGATTATGGCATGGAATGGTACAATGTAAATTTACAGAAGAGCAGCCGAATCATGGTGACTAGATTAAGAACTAGTAATAACAGATTGCCTGTAAATGCTGGTAGATATGAAGGTGTAAATAGAGAAGATCGGATATGTAACAAGTGTGACGGTGGGGTTGTAGGAGATGAGTTTCATGTCCTTTTTAAATGTAATAACACTGAAATTGTGAGGTTACATGACATGTATATACCAAATTATTATACATATAGGCCAACAAATTTCAAATATATTTCGTTGATGCAAAACACCAATGTAAAAGTAATTAAGAATTTATCTTTATTTTGAGGTCAGTGCTAAGTATGTTTAGATGAGCATTATGTAGAGTTAGTCATTAGTATTTTCCAATTATTTTTTTTCTTGATACTTGTTTTTTGTTTCTATTTTTTTTTTGCTTAGTTATGTAACATTATATTTGTATGATTTAAATTGTTCAATCCTCTGGGAGCTGTGCTCCATACTTTTTTTATAAAGTCTGAGCTTACCCAATATATTCAATTCAGTTCAATTCAATTCAATTCAATTCAATTCACACACACACACACACACACACACACACACACACACACACACACACACACACACACACACACACACACACACACACATATGGGTTGTGATTACTGTTATAAATTATTAGAAAAAATAATGTGTGAACCACTAGGAGCGAGTCGTGTTGTGACGTCACGGTCTTGCTGTTCAATGATTGGCTTACTGAAAGATGTGGGAGGAGGGGGAGGTGGAGGAATACATAGGAAGAACAGATACCAGGTGACCCTTTGGTCTATAACAGCAGTAGTGGTGATGTTTTACCATGACGCAGGTTCTATTCTTCATAACTCCAACCTGATGTGCTAACTCCTACCTCCTTTTCCCATCTAGACCTTGCATGCCAGCGCGCATCGCGTGTTAGGTATAAGAGTCTTGAGAAGGGTGTCTCAAGAACAGAGTACTGAAATGAAGCAGCGCTTACCCATCAGGATATTTTGCAGGACTGAAAAAGTTCCTGAGATCTCTTGCCTGCGTGTGCAGGAGGAAGAAGGGTCTTAAGAAGAAGGGAGAGAAGATTAAGGAAGAGCAGCAAATTATTGAGGCGGGACGCCCTCAAGGCTGCCAGCAGGAGGGTTCGAGCCCTGCCGCGACCAAGGACAGCCAACGACAGTACCGCAGCCTCCCTAGGGCACCTCTGGTGTCCCCTGAAAAGATAATGGACGCTGAGGTCGCACCAGCAACTGAAGAATCCTCACCTCCCCACATTCCATTCATCCACGCCCCTGCAGAGGAAGACATCCCCGCCATTCCCTGCACCGAGGGGCTCAGAGATCGTGAGCAGAAAGTGTTCCTGACGAGACCCTCGGCGACCCCCTCCACCAGCAGGAGGACGAGGACGAGGACACAATTGCCTGGCACCTCGTAGCAAAGAAAAAATACAAAAAGAGCAAACAGAAACAGCTTGTTAACGCCAACACGGCCAAGGTGGTGGAGGCGAGCCCCTCCCAGACTTGCAGAACGCGTGTCTGCAGGCGGCGCAAGGGCTTCGCCCCTCACCACGACTCGGGCGACAGAGTTCGTCAGTCCTGGGCTGAGGACACGGTGACGGTGGTGCTGCCGGTAGCTGCCAGCCGGCAGCGGCACATCATAGGCACTCGCGGGGACACCGTACGCCAGCTGCGTCAGGAGTACCCGTCGGTGAGGATAGGGATGCCCTCCCCTCTTGACCTTCAGTGTCAGGAGGTGACCGTTATGGTGCCAAAAAGCCAGGCCAACGCTGCCGCGCTGGCCATAACAAGCCGCCTGCAGACCGTTGACAAGCAGCTGAGCGAGGATGCCACGCGCCGGCGCGGGACGGTGCGCCAGGTGGTGGTGCAGGTGGCGCCACACATGCGTGGGTACGTGGTGGGCCACGGGGGCGAGGCCCTCAGTAGCCTGGCACAGCAGTACCCCCGCGTGAGGGTGTCTGTGTCGCCACCCACCGACACGCGCACCGGCACCGTCGCCATCAGGGGACCGGCCAGCGAGGTGGCGGCCGTGCAGGGCTGCATAGCGGCCTGTCTCCAGGCAGCCCGGCGTCAGCAGTGCCTCCCGAGAGCCCAGCGTCTGCCTCGCTCGGTGCCCGTGGCTGCCGAGGACCCCTTGGGTGCCCCTTGAGGCACCCCTCCATGCCATCCTCGGGCACGGAGGGGTCACCACTGCCACGGGCTGCCTTGTCCCGCAAGGAAACCTTGTCTAGTGTGTCC
>JACEEZ010017018.1:75000-82650 GCA_016584305.1 Chionoecetes opilio
TGGCCTTAAAACAATCATCATGTCGTGACACATTTACCCCATCCTCCTGGACCCCTAAAGTGATACCCTTGTTTTCTTTCTCTTCATGAAAACCCCGCGGTCTTCTATAAGACGTCGATGCGTGCTCCTGATAGGGGTAAAGTCGATCAGGGTTTTGGGTGCGGGGAGGGTTGCACGGGCTCCCCCCCTATGTTGTTTTTCGTGGGTCTTGGGGAAATTGATTTCCTTGACCAAACTTGCAATATGGCCCTTGCTGGGGCCTCCGGTAGGGGCCCCCCTTTGCTGCCCCCCTGCTCCCGGGAGCGTCCGCGAGGTTTCTGGGGCGCCACCCCCCAAGCAGTCGTCTTAGGGCGCCCTGTGGGGAGGACTCCTAGCTGGGGCCTCCAAGCGACGCCTCCTTTGGGCCCCCGGAGGGGGGTGAGGGGGCCACTGCCCCAAAGGGCAAAGGAGACCCGACAGTGCTTTTGACGCATCAGGGAACAGGGAGGTGGGTGGTGAGGGGGATGAGCTGCGCCAAGGAGAAGGAGACGCCGACAGTGCTGTGACCCCCCGGGACCAGGGTGGTAATTGGTCCACCGGGGCCCGCGGGGGGGCAAGACGTCGCCACACCACAGGGGCACAAGCGGCCAAAAGATTAAAACTCGGTTGTACACAGGCATGCCACCACTACGGCCGTCTAGCCCCCGCCTATCCCTGAAAAACCCGCTCCCCCCGGGGGACGGGGGCCACGATGGGCCGAAAAAGCGACAGGGGCGAGAGGGAAAGGTGCAGGGGGGGCACAGCAATTCTGGGCGGAGGCTGGGGAAACCCCATCCCTCTCCCACCCCGGCTACACCTCGCCCCCCTGTCTTTCTCTGTCTCGCCGTTCCCACGCCATCTGGGGCCCCCCCTCGCCCCACCCCGCCCATTCCCCACGAGGCGCCCACCCAGCCGGACCCACGCTTCCATGCCCCCGCGGTATCCCCCCCGCTTGGGGCGTCGCCTGTGCATTCCAGGGCCGCCCACGGCCCCACCCCCCACACTTTTCTCACCCGGATCCGCCCCGCGCCCCCTCCCTAGCCCAATGACGAGTATCCCCCCTCTTTTCCCGGGACTGTATAGGGGAGATTGCTCGTGTCTTCGATGCGTGGGGGGCGTGATGACACGCCTTCTCCCAGGCCGGAACTCCCAGGGACAAGGGAATTGGGCCTTTCCCTCGGGGCTGAGTTTGAAAGGGTTTTGCGTCTTCGTCCCCTCCTCCCTCGCCACGACAGTCCCTCATCATCCCCGCCCCCTTTCCTTCCACCCCCACTACCTCCCCTCCCGGGTCTGTCCCGATAAGATGATTCACGAGCTGAGTGCAAGAGAAAGTATGGCGAGGCACCCGGGACCTGACCCCCCCCCCGCCGCCCGCCCCGGCGGGCTCAAGGTGCTCCAATGGAACATTCAGGGCTCCGGGCAAGTACCTGAGGTCCTCCGGGCCATAGGGGAGGAGGCCTTGCCTTTCTCCTGCAGAGACCTGACCCGGAGCCTTTGAGTGGGGATGGGGGATACCGGTGCACCCCCTATCATGTGGCGATGGGCGTCAGGCTGTTGGTAGTGGTACGCGCGCTTTTCCGCACCGTCGGATTGGGGACCCCGTGACTGTGGGCGGGGGTGAGGTGATGGCAGTGCAGCTGGAGTTTTCGGCCCTCCCCGACTATATACAAATGTACGCAGCGGGAGGAGGCAACTGGAGGCCGGGTTGCTCTCCCCCTCGCCACACACGCAGCGTCCGGGGGTGGCGACTTCAACGCCCACCCCCATGCTGAGTCTTTTTTTCCCCTCCACCAAACCCGTGCGGGCCGCCACCGGGCCGCGGGCTGGGGAAGTGCCAAAATTGCCTCCTAGACACCGGGAGCCCCCCACGTCCGGAGTGCACTGGCCCCCACCTTATCTCCTGTGCCTGGCCCCGGCCGCCCGGCCCCCCGGTCCACCCCCCACTTTGGGCCACAACAAACTACGCAGTCTTTCACTATACTGCAGGTCACCCGGCCCGCTGCTAGCCCCCGCCGCCGCGGTGGAATATACAACGGGCGGACTGGGGCATTGTTTCAGGCCATCCTGGACGAGGGGTGGGTGGGGCCCCTACGAGCCCCCGGGGGGATGGGGACCAGGGGAAAAACAAACGACGGGGGCCATCGAAGGCGACGGAGGCGCAATCCCACGGAAGGTCCCCGGCCGCAGGTACAACAGAAAGGTGGTTCTCAACCACGGGGTGGGGGGAACGAACCATATTTTTTTTAACATCCACAGGAATTGTCCCGCAGGCGGCCGACGGCCAACAATAGGGAGCTGCTGGTGAGGTGGTGCGGAAACTCGGGGTACGGGGCGGTGCGGGGGGCCAAAATGGCTCGAATGGTGCCAGGTTTTAACCAACACCCCAAAGCTTGCCGAGCTGTGGGGAAGGTAGGACTCCTCCGGAAAAAACCCCCCCGCCCTTCCCCCCCCCCCCCAGCCGTTTAAGGGGGCCGGCCCTGGTGGGCATGTTTTTCCTCGAGGGGTAAAAGCGACCAACTCCCCTCCCGTTCCCAAACGGCTGCAGTTCGCTCCAAACCCCGTGCGGAGGCTGTCATCGGGGCCGCTCGCGTTTCCCCGACGCCACTATCAGCCCTTCACTTCCCAGGACTGGGAAGGGGCCGGAAGGGACGGGCACCGCTCCGGGGGCTGATGGAGTCACCTACTTGATGCTGGCCCCCCGCTGGTGCGGCCGGGGGGGGCGGGACTTCTGGGCCCCGATCAACTCCTCCTCTGGGTGGCCGCTTACCCTCGGGGGGAAGGAGGGGACATCCACCCACCCTAAGCCCAGGGGAAACCCCCCAACCGCGCCCCATCTCCCTGTGAACTCCCAGGCCAAGACGGCGGAGGGGAAAAGTGCTGCCCGCCTTCTGTGGCCCTGGAGAACCTCCACTCACACTCTTCGGCTTCAAAACCTTGGGGTGGGCACCACCCCAACAGCGTCATGGCCCTTTGGCCCAAAAAAAACAACCACCCTGCTGGCGCCGTCTTCCTTTACCTGGGGAAAAGGGGGTTTTTGGTGGCCACTCCCCCCCATTTCCCGCCGCGTGGTGCGGCGGGGCGTGCGGGGCAGACTCCTCCCCCCTGGATTGGGGGGTACGGCCTTTTCGCTACGCCGACGACTTGGTCTCACTGGCCGGGGGGACCGGGGGTCTCGGGGCCCAGCAAGCCCTTGACCGGTCATTCAAGTAGAGAGCTGGGGCTCAAAAATATCGGCTGAAATCCAAGGGCCCTGGTTTCAAAGGGGCCGCTGCCCCCCCGGTTTGTCCCCCTACAATACAGGGGATCAGCTGGCTTGGACCCCGCCTTTCCAGTACCTCGGAATGTGGCTTGACCGGGGGCCTCCACTTCACCCCTCAGGTCACGTTCAGAGGGAGGGGCTTTAAACCCGACTCAAAGTCATGAGGGGCCCTGAAAAAGAACAAACCCCCCAGGGCCCGTCATCATGCTGCCCTCTTTAAGGGGCAAAACTTGCGCGCCCCTTGTAACACACGCGCCCGTGCTTGTCGCGTTATCCTCCCCCTCAGCAAGGGGAAATTAGATTTCCTTTAGAACCAGCTTTGAGGGCCTCTGGGGGGAAAACCCCTCAGGGGGAAAAAAAACCCGCGTTATGCAGGCGGGGGCACGGTTTTGGGGCCCCCAGCCACCGGGTTTTGACAGATCGTGGCCTGTCGGGGGGCCAAATCCCTGCCGGGGAAGGGATCGTCGCCTGGGCGGGAGAGCAGGGGCTTGCCACAGCAGCAGGTGACCTTCGCCGGGCAACACCTGGTGCAGAGGGTGGGAGCGCTGCCATCCACCTCCTCCCCGGCCACACCCACCTGCAGCTGGACGGACCTGCCGCCCCGCTTCAACTACGTGCTCCGCCACCGTGGCAGCCCCCTGCCGCCCCAGTGATTATCGCCACACTGCCCTGCGAAGGGGTTGTGCACGGGGAGGAGCTGAGGGAAACACGCCCTGCGGCGGGGGCGCACCCTTTTTCCCCCCCACGTCGCGGTCGCGGTCTACACACCGACGGCTCCGTTTACCCGAAGGCCGGACAGGGGGCTGGGGGGTGGGTTACGGAGTGAGGGCTGTCCTGGGGGACGCCCACCATTGTCCCCCCTGCAGACGGAGCGGTGGGGATAGAGCGCGCCCTATAGCCGTCCGGGGGCCCACGGGGAGTTCGTGGTGATTCACACCAACTCCATGTCTCCCCGCGTCCTACGGCAGCCCCCCCACCGATGCCAACGTGCTGCTCACCCAAACCGCCTCCTGGGCCACATCCAGGGGGCCTCGCCGCGCAGGGCCCCGCTAAGGTTCACTGGGGGCCCACCACATAGCCTCCGTGGCAAAGAGGCGGCCGATGAGGCGGGGCCCGGGAGGCCCCCGACATCCACGGTGGCCTTTGACTTCCCTTTCCCCGCATCCATGAGGGCCAAAGGTAAGGGGCCGAACGCGCTGTCACTATGCCGCAGGGCAACAGTATCGCCCCGGTGCACATCGAGGCAGGCAGCCTGGCAAAAACAAGCCACAAAAACAAAAGACCGTTACGCCCCCCCCCAGCAGCTGTCCCCCACCGAAAAAGGCCCCCCTACAAACCCACTTTGCTTTGGGTCGGACCTGAGAGCTGAGGGGCGAGTTTGGGACGGCCCGTGTGAGACTGTCCTCATATGGCCCCCCAGCCCCGACCCCTACCTTTTCCTGCCCTGCTACAGAGCGGGTCAGACAGCGCGTCGCCCCGGAAACGCGGGGCCCTCCTCGTGCGGCATTTCAGAAAAAACCCCCCCCTCCGCTGGAGGTGGGGCTTTCCCCCCCCCCCCCCCCCGATGAACCTAAGGAGCGGGAGTGCCCTCACGCCCCGCCCACCCCCGTGACCTGACTTGGCTTGCGGCTACCGTGGGGGTGATGCCGCTCATTTATTACTCCCTTTTTTTTGTATATATTTTGTGTAGTATGTGTAGTTTATGTTGTGCTATGTTTGTATAGATATTATTATTAATAATGTAAATAAATTAAAAATATAAAAATAAAAACCCATATTAAAATTCTAAGTAAAAAATTAAAAATAATAATGTAACGCTTTTGTTACATGTATATTTTTATAAAATATATATATTATTATAATATTTAATAAATATTATATTTATATTTATTTATATATATATATATATATAAATTTTTATATTTAAAATAATTATATATATATAATTATAGTTTTTTTTTTTTTTTTTACAAAAAAAGGCTGGGCCAAGGCAAAACAAAAAGGGTTACACAAAGACCGCTTGTTTGCCAGTCCCTATAAAGAATCGTAAAGAAACAAAAAAAGGGGGGGGCAATTTTGTTTCGGGGGGTGTCTTGTTCTCTTCTCTTGAAAAGATTTAAGTCATAGGAAGGTCGAAAAAAAGAAAAAGGAAGAGAGTTCCAGAGTTTACCAGTGAAAGGGATGAAAGAGAAAAGATACTGATTAACTCTTGTATTAGGAAGATGGACAGAATAAGGATGAGAATTAGTAGAAGTCTTGTGCAGCGAGGCTGCGGGAGGTGGGGAGGCATGCAGTTAGCAAGTTCCAAAGAGCAGTGAGCATGACAAAAACGGTAGAAGAGAGCAAGAAAGCAACATTGCGGCGATGATTTAAAGATTGAAGACAGTCAGTCAGAGGAGGGGAGTTGATGAACGAAAAGCTTTTGACTTAACCCTGTTTAGGAGAGCTGTATGAGTGGATCCTCCCCAAACATGTGAGACATACTCCATACATGGACGGATAAGGCCCCTGTAGAGAGCAAGCAACTGTAGGGATAAAAAAGGACGCAGACGCCACAGGACACCTAACTTCTAGAAGCTGTTTTAGCAAGATATGAGATGTTTATATTTCCAGTTCAGATTTTTAGTAAAGAATAGTCCAAGAATGTGATTGTAAAGAGATAGTTTGAGTGTCCGTGAAGAAGAGGGATAGTTATCTGGTAGGTTGTGTCGAGTAGAAAGGTGAAGAATTAGGTTTTTGAGGCATTGAACAAACAAGTTTGCTTTGCCCCAATCAGAAATTATAGAAAGATCAAAGTTAAGAAAGTTTTATAAAAATTGACATCCCCTTGAATCAGTAACTTCCCAGGTATAGCCAGATTACAGGTTAAACTCATCACTTGTGAATCAGGTAGGACATATGCATAAAAAAAATTATGGAAAAATCCTGATAATCTAATTTTACTTTACAACAATAAAAAAAACATGAAGTAGTAAGTTAGCGGGAAATTTTAAAATAAGCTGCGATTCTTTCCTTTTCAAGGAGTCAATTTTGGGAGGAATGGAAAAAAACCCAGAGAGGAAGGCAGGTAAACTATTCTAAAGATTTACATTAAAGACCGATCGATAGATGTATTAAAAGATGGATAGTTATAGAGATAGATACAGAAATAACTAGATAGGCGACTTATAGTACGATAAATGGATACACACACATAAAGACGGAGGTGCTTATTATCCTATTTTCATTTCCTTCACTAAAACATAGGTAAATCTCTCTCTCTCTCTCTCTCTCTCTCTCTCTCTTCTCTCTCTCTCCTCTCTTCTCTCTCTCTCTCTCCTCTCTCTCTCTCCTTCTCCTCTCTCTCTCTCTCCTCTCTCTCTCTCTCTCTCTCTCTCTCTCTCTCTCCCCCTCTCTCTCCTCTCTCTCTCTCTCTCTCTCTCTTCATCTCTCCTCTCTCTCTCTCTCTCTCTCTCTAAAATAAAACATTATGTATATAACTATATACATTGTATATCAATCAATTATTGGTGCATACGCCGGGGGCGCGTCGCCTCGCCCACCCTACGACGCCACTCCCGGGGGTCACCACGCGCGAGTTCCCATGCAGGCTCCTTTCCCATACCAAGCAGCTCTCGACAAGAAACATCAACCTGCCCCAGCCACGAGCCTTGTGGGGGCCCCCTTGGCCTCCTCCACGCCGGATTGTCTCATACAGATACAACCCGATGGGAAGGATCGGTTTCAGGGTAGCGTGCCACATGCCCATATAGCCGAAGTTGGCGCTGACGGACTATGCAGGTAATAGGCCTCGATTTTAGTTTTCCCCGGTGCAATCGCTGATTTGACACGTAATCATCCCAGCGATACCCCATGATTCTGCGAAGACACTTATTACCAAAGCATTGATTCGTCTCTTCAAGTCACTATTTAGTGTCCATGTCTCACAACCATAGAGTAAGACAGGGATCACAAGCGACTTGAAGATCCGGATCTTTGTCCTCCTGCACAGGTACCGACAACGCCAAATTTCTCCCGCTGAGCGAGTCCATACCCGTGGGCTATGCCAATCCGCCGTAAGACTTCTTGACGTGACCCGCCGTCATTATGGACTGCGCTACCAAGGTATGTAAAACTTTCCAAGATCTCAATGTTCTCGCCACACGCATGAACCAACTTACTGCTTCATCTAGTAAGTCTCCAAAACCTGGACCTTGGTCTGAGCCAGAGACCTCAGTCCCAAAGGCTTTGCCTCCTCGTGCAGCGCCTCGAGAGCCATCACCAGGCCTCCAGCGACTCACAAAGATTACTGCATCATCGGCAAAAACAGATCAGTGATCTTGGTGTTGCGCGATCTCCACATCACTTTGATCTACAACCTTGTCAAACCAGTC
>JACEEZ010017019.1:0-15000 GCA_016584305.1 Chionoecetes opilio
TTAGTTTTTTGTCCCAAGAAAGGGGGGTTTTTTTCCCCCCCCTTTTCCTTTTTCCCGGGGACCCAAAATTTTCCAAAAATTGTCCCCCCCTTTGGGGGCACTTAATGCTACTTGGCACTGTGAAGATGGCTACGGTTATGTGTTGGTCCCCATGGCTCCGGTACCAAAAACACCAACAGTTCTCTGCTTCTGAACTTTAAAGTCCAAAAGGTTTGAGAATTGCGGGTTCTTGGTATCAGAGGCCAGAGCTCACCGTTTTGGCATGGTATAGTAATGCCGGAGGGTAGCTAAGGGACGACCACATCCTCTTTTATATCGTTGGAGGATCCTCCGAACTGAGGGTTTCCCGGGTTTTTGGGAGTTCTTTGGAACAGACCCAAACTTGTGTTGCTACACTTGCTTATGTAAGCCGAAAAATCTCAAGAGAAAACCATAACAAAGGACTTACATGTGCTCATGAGTAGGCGGGGGCAGCCCAAAATCGTTTGATGTGCTGGGTGCTCTCGGGGACCCTGTAAACTGTGAGATACCTTCAAACGTGAAACTCTACAGGCTGCCAAGGAGTGTATTGGGGACGCCCAGGTCAAGGCGGGTTTTCTCTCGACAAAACGTGGAAAATTGAGGGAGTCGCGCTCCCAGGTGGCTGGGAACGGGACCAGAACAGGGCTCTGTCACGCCGGACTAAAACCCCCTTTGGGGAGAGGAAAAGGAAGGTATGTCGGAGCCCGCTGGATTTGTCGAGGGTATTTGAACGCTAATGACCCCGCCCCGCCTACCGACCCCTGAAAAAGCCCTTTTCCAAGTCCCCTTCTCGGGCGGGCCCTATCTGAACAGCAGATGGGTCCTCGTGTCGGACAGGATGGGCAGATGGTCGTTGGGCTGAGTACTTTGGGCAGTTTTCACGGTGGCCCCTCCAATGAGCAGCTTCACACCATGGGTTCGGCAGTGGAGCCGTCCTCCATTGACAAAACCCGAAACCCTCCTTGACGAAGCAAGAGGCTGTAGCAAAATTGAGGGGTGGAAAGGATTGGTGGGGTTTTTAAAATCAGTGGGAGCTCCTCAAAGCTGGGGGTGAGGCCATGATCCCGGGTTGCAGCTGCCTGACTGCCGTGTGGGGAATCGGTACCATTCCTCTGACTGGAAAAAGGGGGTGGGCGTCCCTATCTGGAAAGGGAAAGGGGACCGTCGGCTGCAAAAATTACCGCGGTATTCCTGTCAGCGTACCAGGCAAGGTGCTTGCCCCTCTATTTTTCACGGATTTGCAGTCAAATTTTGAAACATCAGAGACCCACGTTGGGGGTTCACGCCTGGTAAGTCAACAACGGACCGATCCTGCGTTCGGCCGGGGAACGCCGACGTGAGTTTGACAGGGTTTTCTTGCAGCCTATGTTGATTCAAGAAGGCTTTTTTCCAGTGCATCGTGAGTCATTTTGGGGTCTTTTGGATTCGAGGGATTCCCCGCAAGAAATATTGGTTTGAAATGGTTTTATTCGGACTGAGAGTCTGGAAATGGGGGGGCAGGTGTATCCAGTTTTTCCTGGGAAAACGGAGTGAGGAAGGGGCGTCCTTGCCCCCTCACTTTTTCAACGCTTGTATGGATGGGTATTGGACAAGGGGTTTTTAGATCAAAGTGATTGTGGGGGATCTCGGCAAAACCCAAAATCATGATCTTGGTTTTTTTTCCGATGATGCAGTAACTTTGCGAGTCGCGGAGGGCCCCGGTGATGGGTCTCGAGGGGCTGCCGGGGGAAAACTTTGGGGGTTGAATTTTCCGGGTCAAGACCAAGGTCCAGGGTGTTGGAGAACTAGATGAAAAAGTACAGTCTGTTCATGGTTTTGGCGAGGACTTGAGATCTTTGGGTAGTTTTTTATACCTTTGTAGCGCAGTCCATATGACGGCGGGTCAGCAAAAGTCTTACGGCGGATTGGATAGCCCCTGGTGTTTGGGCTCCTCAGCGGGGGTTTTTGGCGTTGTCGGTACCTGTGCAGAAGGACAAAGATCCGGTTCTTCAAGTCGCTTGTGATCCCTGTCCTACTCTATGGTTGTGGACATGGACACTAAATAGTGACTTGAAGAGACGAATCAATGCCTTTGGTAAAAAGGGTGTCTTGGGAGAATCATGGGGTATCGCTGGGATGATTTACGTGTCAAATAAACGATTGCACCGTGAGAACTGAATCGAGGCCATTACCTACATGTCCGTCAGCGCCAACTCCGGCTATATGGCATGTGGCACCCCTACCCTGAAACCGACCCTTTCCCCATCGGGTTGATCTGTAAGAGACAATCCGGGCCCGTGGAGGAGGCCAAGGGGGCGCCCACAAGGCTCGTGGCTGGGGCAAGTTTGATGTTTCTTGTCGAGAGCTGCTGGTATGGGAAAGGAGCCTGCATGGGAACTCGCGCTGGGGGACCCCCGGAGGGGGGGTGGCGTCGTTAGGGTGGGGAACCCGGTGACGCGCCCCCGGCGGTAATGCCCCAAAATGGAAAATGATGATTGGAAACCAAAGGATGACAAGGCTCCCTTTTCTGGACTTTAATATAATTATCCCAAAGTAAGCAAAAAACCCCCGGAAAATACAAAAATTGTTTTTCCAACATTGTATATTTTAACCTCTTGAAAATAGAGGAAAGTGGGGATTAACTTCAAAAGGTTTCCTATTATTTTATAGTCTTTTTTTTATATTTATATCCAAAATCACCCCAGCTCTCCCTCTTGTACCTATTCTCCTTAACGTTCTAAGTTGGAATGAGGGATAAATACAAAGATCATGTTAAATCAGGATTAAATTTTCTATGAAAGAAAATTCACTACTATATTCAATTCCAACTTTCCCCGCTATTTTGTCTCTTCCTTTCTCCTGTAGGGTTCTGCTTTCTTTTTTTTTTCCTATTTTTTCTCCACCCCGTCACTTCTCTCTCTCCCCTCTTCTCTCTCTCTCTCCCCTCTCTCTCTCTCTCTCTCTCTCTCTCTCCTCTCTCTCTCTCTCTCTCTTTTCCCCTCTCTCTCTCTCTCTCTCTCTCTCTCTCTCTCTCCCCTCTCCTCTCCTCTCTCTCTCTCTCTCTCTCTCTTCTCATTCTTTCCCATTCATTCATAATGCTCCACAGCCCCACATATGTTTATAAACCACAACTTCTCACAAATTAGTCTTCAAAACAAACCTTTCACTGCCATATTTCAGGTGGTTTGCAGCAAATTCCGGTGTGGAAGCTGAAAGTTGTTGTCAGAACATGTCTCTTCTTCCTTTGCTGTCTCGGTCAAGAGAAGAAAGAAAACATTACTGGTATCCTGAATTCCTAGCTGCATGTTTTTTTGTTTGTCTGAAAGGTTGAAATAAAGTTGAAAATATACACTAAAGTTATATAACTGATCCTTGTGCAGCAGCATCATTTGTAGCAGTAGTTTTTAGTAATATGAGTAGTAGCAGGAAATAGATGTGAGGGGAATTTAAGCTGATATGAAGTGAAAATGGTGAAGAAACCCAAAAAGAGAGAGAGAGAGAGGGGGAGAGATAAAAAAGAACCAGAGTTAGAGCAAAGAAAGGAGAGGGAATCAGAGAGAAGGAAAAGAAAATGACAAAAAGGGGAAAGAAGAAGAAGAAGAGAATACGAACCAAGAAAAATTTAGGATGGGAAGGAGAAAGGGAGAGGAGTGTTAAAGAAAGGAAACCAAGTAGTGCGACGGGGGCCTTATTATGCCAGAATGCAGGACTACGTTTCCTTTGGAAACAGTTCTCCTATCCAAACCCTTTAGCTGCCTTTTTCTCGTTCTCTTTTCCAAGCTTCACAACCCCTGAATTTTAGAATGCATCTTCTTCAGCTACCCGAAACCAGTATTTCAGGATTGAGGTGAAGGTGGAATGTAGGGTGTTAAATCAACTAACCTGTTGGTCTGGCGGCTCTTGTAGCTTTCTTATTTTCTTATGGTCACAGGATCAAATACACGTTCCTCTTGTTTAGGTTTAAAGCTTAAGTCCAACTTATCACCATGAAACGTGCACTTTTTCGTGTCTTCTTCAGTTTCCTCACCTTCATCTCAAGGCAACGAAGCATGACCAGCCGTTCCTCCTGTTATTAAATAATATATATAATACCTCCAATATCTATCTACTGTTAAAACTTGACACGTTTTAACCGTTAAGTATTTCCACGTATCATCCATGGCCAACGATATACCAGATCATAATAGCCAAACCATTACGTATATCAACAAGAACTACTATTTACAAACCGAATATATCTTTTATATTTAATTGAAGAGGTTGATTAAACGAAGAGGACCAAGTGCCGCGTTCTCCATTTCACATTCAAATTACTACAGAAATTAGGCTAAAACCTTACGTACTCGAACACTTTTCAAGGAGTAGGAATGAGGGTTTTCGTGACACACAACAGGGGGCAAAAAAAAACCGAGAGACAACAACAACAGACAACAGACAATACAAAAATAACTCAACAAAAGGTAAAAAAGGTTCGTCCAAGATTAAGCGATGACGTAAAAAAAGGGGAAATTAATAATAACAACTAGTAAGTTCCCCCAGAAGCTAAACAAGATAATAACCTTGGTTCACCCATGGGGGTAGGATGGGCTCTTACCATTTCCCTCGGGGTCCCATCTACTACCTCCATGCCATGGTCACTCACCTGCCACTCACTACCTGCGAGGCACACAGCTCACACGTACGCGCGCCCCCCAAGAAAACAACCCATGTCTCTCAATTTTCTAGGTTTCCCCGGTTAATGGGAAAGGGCGGGGGGGGGAGGGGGGTGTGGCTAAGTTTTGGGGGGAAGAGGATACAAGCTCGAATCACCAAGGGAGATGTTTGGGAGGGGTAAAAGCTACTAAGTTTAAGTATTGAATGTTGAAGCTTGATTGTTTTTTTTTACACCCCACACAAGTTATTTCTAAAAAAATATGGGCAGAAAATTTTTTATTTCATTTGTTTATCTTGTGTATCGATATCCTAAGGGGATTTTTAAAGATCCGTTTGTTTTGTTTAAAAGTGGAGCCAAAGGGTAAGAGAATAATCTTAATTACCGGCCCTTTTTGTAGCCAAAAAGGCACGGTTAGAGGGAAAAAAGGGGTGTAGGAAGGGGGAGGAAAGGAGTGGTAGGGGGGGATGGGGAAAAATGTTTGGTTTTTTCTTTTCCGGGGAGTGGGCTGAGTGTTTATCCCCCCTTCCTAAAAAACCTTTGCGTTTTACAGTTCTTTTCCTTTTCCCTGTCCTAACGTGTAATTTTTGGTCCCTTTCCTTTACCCATGATGTCAAAAGTTTATAATTTTTTAAATTTGAAACTGTTTTTACATGGTCTTTTACTTACGATATGGGTTTAATAAGGGTTAGGGTTTTGGGTTTGGTAATGAGGGGTTTAATTTAAAATATTTAAATATTTATATGTATAAAAGAGAGAGAAAAAAAAAATTGGGGAAATTTTGACATGGGAAAGGGAAAAAAAAGAAGGGCTAAAAAAAGAACTTTAAAAGATTTTAAAAAATACGAATCCCCCGTAAAATTTCCCCAAACCCAAGGAGCAAACCCAGAGGAAAAAAAAAAAACCGGGAAAACAAATGGGCCTATTTAAAATTTATAACATTGCCCCTCCCCCCCACCCCTCCCCCCCCTCCCTCCCAAAAACCCCTTTTTAAAATACGATAATTTTACGCATATTTATAATATATATAAAATATATTTATATATAAAAATATATATATATATATATATTATATATTATATATATAAACTGTGGTGCCCCCCCAATATGCACCGTGCCCCCCGGGGAGTGCCCCCCATTTTTAAAATGGGCCCCCCGATTTTACACCCCTTTGTTCCGCCCCGGGCATAACTTGCGGCTTTCGCTCGTTTTTTCCTTCATTTGGGTTCGGTTTAAGAGAAGGGGGCACAGTCAAAGGTAACATCCTAATATTGAGCCCCCTTAGTAAGATTTTATATCAAGGGTGTGGGAAACAAAGTTTCCCCCTTTAAATAATATTTTGAAAAAGGGACCGAAGCAAGAGGCGATACAGCTTTTGTCCCCTTCGTTTAGTTTTTTTTATGCACGTGGATGTTACCGTTATTTTGAATTTTCTTACTATAAAAAAATTTACTGCAACAATAAGTTTTACCGAAAGAGGGGTAAAAGGCCCCCCTTTTTGACGGGGCCCCTTGCAGAGCGTTCGTGGCTTATTGGTAAACGCTTCAGCAGCCCCACTCACGAGCGTCGGTGGCGCTACAGCTGACTGTTATGCATTACTTTTTGCATTCTTATTGCTGTAGTCGCGTTGGTGAGTTCCCCATATTGCCGGCCACTTTTCAATTTCATTGATGCAAATCTCTGTATTGAAATGTTCCCTCAGCAATTCTTTGTCCGACGCCATCTCACCTATATCCTGCAAATACAATCACCTCGGTTGACTTTCACGCGCCCATACTTGCGTGTGGGGGTAGATGAGAAGCCACGCGCCCATACTGGCGGTGTGGGGGAAATGGGAGCCCACGCGCCCATACTGCAGGTTTGGGGGTAGATGGGAAACATTACGCTATACTGGCGTTGTTGAGGTAGATGGGAGCACCCGCGTCCCATAATGGCGGTGTGGGGTAGAGGGAGCATACGAGTATACTGGAGGTGTGGGGGTTAGATGGGAGCCCACGCGCCCATATGGGCGGTGTGGGGGTAGATGGGAGCATACCGCTATATACTGGCGGTTGTGGGGTAGATGGGAGCCACGGCCCATAATGGCGGTGTGGGGATAGATGGGAGCATACCGCAATGCTGCGCGTGAGTATCGGTGCTCATCTCGTGGCAATTAGGGACCTTAGAGCACTGTGGTGGGTGAGGACCGTTACCCGCGGACACAGGGTGGGTGACACCGGCGTTACCACAGTTACCTGACCAGGTTATCCAGGAGTACCCATTTATTCACCCCGAAATGAACTAAGAAAAGGCTGGGGTAGGCTGGTAAACGACATTGACCTGCCTGGATTCGACACCAGGGCCAGCAGATCGTATCCATGCACCCCCCCCCCCCCCCGCTAGCACTGGCACCACGGACTGGTGACCATGGGAGGTGTCGAATTGAGTGGGGGCGTAGCAGCGCTACAGTCGCGCCAAGTAGCGCTGCCTAAGATAGTGGCGCGGCTGCAGCTATGTGTGAAGCTACAATGAATGCCAGGTACGTGACGAGCAGCACTACTTTTTGTCGTCACCACCGGTGGCGAAGCAAATTACTCAAACCGTCTGCAGCACGATTTTTTTGTGGTCGTGGCTGCGTGTGAAAGCCTCCATATAAATTAGTATTTACGAGCGGAGCGCTGCTGAGAAGCGCTGCTAAGTGGTCCCGCCTGAAAGGGGGGGCCCAAAAAATTTTAAGACTGTTCTTCATTTAGTGTTTTACACCACTAAATCAGGTAAAATAGGATGTTACGTCATTAATGTTTATCAGCCTTAAATAAGCTCTCAGGGTTACACTCACCCCGGGGGTAAAAAACCTGTACCCCAGATCACAAATCACAAATTTGCATTACCAACGATCTTCTTTTTGTGCTGATTTACCTTTTCTGAGTTTCTGTATCCCCAAATGACGCTGCACTTTTTTTTTCCCTCTGTGGGTGTTTTCCCCTTTAAACCTTTTCCCTAAAGGGGCCCACGCGAGCATTTCGCCCCATACCCAAGGAAACCCTAGAGAACGTTCTCAAAGTTTCCCTTGCAACACCTCCTGTCTTATCCACCAAGGTTAAAAATTTAAACCCCCCCAATATCGTATCTGCCTTTTTAAAACTCTAAACGTCACAATCTTTCCCCTTTATCAGTATTTATTTATCTTTATCAGACAAAGGGGACACTTTTAAATAAAAATAAAAAATATAGTGTGGATCAAGCGGCAATTCGTCCCAGTGTCCTGGGTTTCCAGAGAGTCTCACGGTGGCGACTCCCCACCTGCTCAGGGACCCTCACTCACTCATTCCCTTGGCGAGGCCACATCTGGTCACAGGGCGCGCCCCCGGGCTACAGTAAATCATGTCCCCAAATTTTCTAGTGTTTCTCGGGTAAAGTGGGGAAGGCGGGAATGGGTGAGAGTGGGGCCCTTAAAAAAAAGTGTGTGGTGAAGGGGAACAAGTTTCTGAATCCCAAGCGGAGGTGTTGGTGGGTGGTAAAAAGCTCCTAAGTTTAATTATTAAAAGTTGAAGCTAGAGCGGGTTTTTTTTACCCCCACAAAAACCCCACCACACAAGCTTTTTAGAAAATTTATGAAAGGATAATTTTGTATTCTCTTTAGTGTATCTTGTATTATCGAACCCTAAGGGGTATTTAATGTCCTAGTTGTGTTTACAGTTTTTGCTATGGGCAGGGTTAGAGGGAAGGGGAAGGGGGAGGGAATGGAAGGGTAGGCGGGGAAAAGGGGAAACATTTGTTGCGTCATTCATTCCCGGGAGAGGGTTTGCGTGTTTTTAAACCCCCCCCTTTCCCTCCCGTCAAAAACACACACTATAGTCGCCCTGCACAATGTCGCTAAAAAGCGCCATTATAACAAATTTTTTAGCATCACAAATGATTTTCATGTACCACTGAAAAAGGCATGTACGTATTTTTATTTTATGTACGTGTCTTCAGTGGCCACATATAGATCAGGCAGTGATGCTAAAATCGTAATATTGGCGCCTGGTGAAAATAAGTGAGTGGCGTTTATAGTGTTGTGATGGTAGAATTTTTGGGTTATTATTTTACACTGGGACCAAACTCCCTACATAATTGGGAGTAGGGTTTTTCTATTTTTTCCTTTTTGGGATTTTCAAGAAACCTTCTCTTTTTTTGAGTTTTCCGGGCGCAAATCATTATTTTTGGAGATAGGGGGACATGTTGTTTTTTATAGTCCTTTGAGCCGGCCAGATATGGGAAACCACCTGGGGGGGCCTTAAACAGGGAATGGTACTAAAATGTTTATAGAGTGACTGTAAATACATTAAATATGAAACCCCTTCCCGAACTGGTAGCTTAGTCTGTTTTTTGATGCAAGGGGGGTTTGTTTACCCAAAAAAAAAGATTTTCAGCGTGACGCTCTTTTTTTTTCCCTCATTTTTTTAAAATCAATCACACGACCCTTTGCAAAATTTTGGAAACCCCTTTATGTAAAAATTTGATTCCTACAGATTGTTCCAAGGTTTTTTTTCAAATTTCCTCATATTTTGGGTTTTCCCCTAAAAAAATTAATTTTGGGTTTTTTCCCAAAAAATCGGAATAAATCCCTAAATTTTGGGAGAAATTGAAAAATTATTCTAACACTCTTGAGCAAATTTTTGATTCTCTACAAGAGTTTTCTGATGTTTTATTTCAATTTTTCCCCATTTTTAGGGGTTTATTTCATTTTTGGTTTTTTTTTTTGTAAATTTTTTGGGGGATAATTTTTTTTGGGAAGGAGCAAACATAGTAGAATGGTTTTTCCATGTAAATGTTTTTGGGTTTGTTTGTTTCATGTAATTTTTTAAGGGGTGATATTATTTTTGCAGGTGGGGTGCGACTGTCTGACGGATAGGGAAACCATCAGCGAGGAAAAAGGGGCACGGATCGACTGTATCATCCACTGCTCTGATGAGGACACGTTTGCTCTGGTGTCACCCCCAGGTTTTGGGGACCCCTGGAACACATTGCTCGGGCTGCAGAAAATCAGGAAAGCATGATCCAGTCCTGGAAGCACCCAAAGGGGCCTTAAAAGAAGGAGGAACCCACACATACATTATCACCGAAAATGTCTTACCCTCTTTACAATGAAAAAGGGAAACTGGATTCTATCCTTCCCCAAGGGGCAAGATAAAATCACAAGCGTCAAACCCCAGGAGGAGGGGCATAAAGGGATGCCCCTAGTACTGGGCAGGGTGTATGCCAAAGTATGTCCTTCTGCGGGGGAAAGTCAAGAAAGGGAAAACTGAAAGCAGAAAAGAAAAGGGGGGCCACTCACCCATTTGGTGTTTGGGGTACGAGCAGATGAGAAACCGCAGAGCAGCAAAAAGGGAAAACTAAACCAGAGAACCCCTGGTTTACTTAGCAAAAACCTTTTTTGCTCCCGGGGGGTCACTCCCAAAAAGGGTTGTCCCTACAAACTCTTCAAAAAGGGGATGTTTCCCCCCAGGGGGCCGCCAGGTCTGGTGCAGGTAAAAAATCAGGAAGAAAGCGGGGGAAAGCACGTTTACGAAAGGCTGAGATAAAAAACCCTCGAGGAACTCTTTTGGGTATAAAAGGGGACTGATTATCCCCAAAAACCCAGAGGTGGGGGATATGAAAAACCCTCCCCCTCTAGGCTTGAGAAAATTCCATGATGCCCCGGGGTTTAAATCCAACTGAAACCAGGGGCAAAAAAAACAGTTCGCCGAAAAAGTTTAAAACCGGGGTTTGGGGGGAAATCACTACGCTTTTCCCAGATGAGAAAGGAAAGTTTCTAATCTACCCACGAAAGCCTCTCAAGGGGGACAAACCTTGCCCCCCCCCCCCCCCCCCCAAAAATGACAAAAGATCTGCAAGAAGCAAGAGCGCAAAACTCTGAAGATATCTTAACCAAAGCGGGGAAAATGCACTGAGGAATAAACCCCAATAAGCAAGATGTAGCCCCAGCCAGGGCCCTTTCCCGATACAGATCAGAATGTTATTCCTGCAGCAGTCACTAAATTCCTGCACCCCCTGCTAACAGGAAGAGTGGGGTGTAAAAACTCCCTTTTAAAAAGCTCAAGGGTCTTGCACATCCTTCGGCAGGTTTGGGTTTTTGCTGTTCCCATGCAAGACAAACCCAAACCCAAAGCACGTACTGCTGTCCAATGTTTGGTAAAGTGTTTGACGGAAACACAAAACTGATCCAAAACTCTAAAATCGTTTGGCCCTGTGTGTCCTACTCAATTTTTTGGGGTTAGCGATACACCCCCTTTGTATCCAGAAGTGGAATGTTAAAAGGGATAAACCTTCCACTCCCCGGGCAAACACTCCCCCGGGTTGTTCAAAAACCCCGGGCCTGGGATAACATCGACCGACTTGAAAAAACCCACTAAGGGGGAGCAGGTATTTCTCACAGAGCCCAAGGGCCCTTGCTTCCATTTTCCGGGTTGCAGGCTCTGGGCCAGAAAAGGTTTCCTCCCCAGAGATTACCAAGCCAAAGATAAGAAGCATCACTCTGCCCGGGCATCAATTCTCCCAAATTTTCCCAATGTTGGGCGGGGGGCAGGGCCACCCAGGTTTTGAGACTGCTAATGCGGGACACTCCCAAAGGGCCCCCAGGATTCAAAGAAAAAGAACCTATTTTGGCCCTTTTACTCGAATGTCAACCATGAGAAAAAGCCCATCACATTTGGGAAAATGGGTTCAACATAAAAAATCCCAGAGCCCATTGCAGTGGTCCAGGACACTGAAAGGCTACCTCCCCACTATAAAGCCCCCCGGCAACAAAAATGCCACCGTTAATAAAAGTCTTGGAGAAAAACGCATGCCATCTTTGCGGGCCCTTTAACGCTTAAAAAGATTGTGTGCGTTTTTTGGAAAAAAAGCACTCTAGGGCCAAAGTTTGCCGAGGTTCTCGGGAAAAACAAGAGAAGTTCAAAAACATTACATCAGGGGGGGTTTTCTTCCCCCAAAAAATCGGGCAATTCCTCTCCACCATAGGGAAGAGGTTTTTTAAAGGGTGAAGGTTTTTTAGAGGGGAAAATTTTTTTGTTTTTGGGGGGAATCAAAAGGGGTCATCGCAGAAGGATCAGTTCAGGGGTATGGCGGGCCCGGGGGGACAAAAAAGCAGTGAGACGCACAAGCTCGTGTATGAAGCACTGATGAGGGGTTGCAGGAAAAGGGTTCCTTCCATGGCTAAAAGAAAACCATTTAAGGGGCATAAACTATCTGGATGGAAACTGAAGAAAAATCAAAAGCTTTCCCCAGCCAAAGTTTCTCAGGAAACCTTTCCCAAAAGCTGATGGAGAGGGGAATCATCCCCCAATATCCTGAAGCTCTTCCAAAATTTACTTTAGGAAACCCCAAGAGATGAACAAACCCCTCCGGGATTCTGGAAAGTTTAACCTGGACTGGTTGAGTCATGCTGGACCTGGTTTTGAGCCCCCAGAGAAGGCAACGGATTTCCCTTTACCTAGGACAATCCGCAGATGATACCGTGGGGTTTTTTCCCATGACAAGGTGAACTATGGCCCCATTCCTGGGCCTACTAAATAGGGCCCCTGATGGGCTCGACTGCCCATTGAACACCCAGAGGTCCAGGAAAAAATTCATTTCAAGGTGGCTTTTTGGTCCAGGGTCGGTAGCAAGAATCCCCTTGGACGGGGTTCCTGTGGGGGGCCCAAAAAATTTGAAGAGAAGATCAACAAAGACACCCCGACACCAGGGGGCACACAAGGCTTCAGCCTGAAAGGTGGAGTGTCGCCAGGTACCCACCTGACATCGGAGTTTTCGCAGCAGATACTTGAGGCACTCAGGGGGCCATGGTTTGTAGGGGAAAAATATTTCTGACTTCCGCCAAACCCCGGGCCTACAGATGCCCCGGATTAGAAAAGATGAGGCCGATGTCCAATCCTTTTTGTTCAACTGATGGAAAACCACTGTTGAACCCCTTTAACGCCCCGAGCAAAAGGGGAAACTTGTCAGTTTGTCAACTGCGAAAATACAGCCCCCCACCAGAAAATTTCCCAAAAACCTTCTAGGGGCCCACAGAATAGGGGAGGATGCAATTAGCCTTCAAGGAAGAGCGCCCCGGAGGGGCCGATAAGCCAACTATACATTTCGGGCACGATGCGAAGACGAAACTTTTGGAAAAATTTACTAACAAAGAAAAGAAGCCACGCTCCAAGGCCATGCCCAAAGGGGGCTTCTTGAAAGGGTGACAGGAACCTATTTGGGGAGATGATTTCCCTTTTTGGGTGAGAAAAAGAAAACTCAAAAAGAGTTTAAAGTTTTGGCTTTATCCCCTGGGGCCTTTTCCAAAGGGCAAATTGCCACGGGGGGATTTTTTTTTTTCTCTCCCCCCCCAAGACCCCAAAAAAGGGGTGCCCTTTGCAAGGGAGTTTTGGGGGGAATGTTTCTCCGGGGAGGTTATCCCCCCACCCCCTGCTACCATAATTTATGGGAAAGAGCCCGTCCAGAAACTGAAGGGAAACACAACACTTTTTCCCAGCTTGGCAGGGACAAAACCCTGGGGTCACGTTTTTCCCCCAGGGGGGTAAGGAAACAGGCGCCTTGAGTTGTGTTTTACGTCTACAAGGGGGAATCCTCAAAGATGCAAAAACGAGCCAAAAGAATGCAGGCACAGGGATCCATTTCAAGAACATTCAACTGGGCACAAAAAAAATCCGCAGTGGAGAAAGTTACTGGTTTGTTTTCCCCCAACAAAGGGAAATTTTTCATCAAGTTCCTGGTAGAAGAATGGAAAAAAACCCCAGCACAGGGAGAAGCTCGAGGGCAAAGGGGCTGTGTACATTTGAGCACTCTGCTTCAAGTCACCAAAGAGCAGTGGGGAAGAGGCCCCCTGAGCTTAATAAGTCAAGAAGAAAAAAAGGGGGCCCCCGACACCCCGACCCTTTTTCCCCTGCACCTTCATGCAGCAAATTTTGGGGGACAAGTCTGTCATCATCACCCGCAGAGGAAAAACCCCGGAAAAATCAAAAAGAAGGGCCTTTGGGCCCGGGGGATGTGCCACAAGATTTCCCTCCCACCTGTTCCAGGAAATGCGGGAAGAAGAAAAACCCGGGCAAGATTCCCGGATACAAACCCCACTGAAACCGTACACTGGAGGCACGTGTGTGATTCATTGATTGGGATATGGCCATTTTTTTTTTTTTTTTCAGGCTGTGTAAACCCTCAGTGCATTCGCTGGGCCCGGGGGGAAAATGACGGGCAAATCAAGCAGGTGAAGATGGACAAACATACCCGGATGCTTTTCCCCGAACTTTTTTCGCTCATGGGAAGTGTCCTTTCCCGAAATCTTTGAAAAAGCTACAGGAAATCACCTGCCCCATGTACCTTTCCCTCTACCCCCACAAATTTTGGGGGGGCAAGCTTTGGTTTTGATTTTTCTGGCGGGGCGTGGAGAGGTGGAGGGCAAGTCAAATTTCCCCCTTGGTTTTTGGGCTGCCCCTTCATGCATGCAATACGTTCAAACTACCCGGCTGCGATCTGGAGGAGAAAATCCCGGGAGAGCCAGCCCCTTTTTGCGAAAACCCCAAAAGACTTTCGGGTGGATGGACAGAAAGAGGACGGCAAACTTGCTGTCAACCCGGGTGCAGGCTCACCAGAAACCCAAAGCTGTTATTTCAGCTACTGGGCCTGCAAGTTTTGTGCGGTCATGGGGAACTCCCTAATGCACTTTCCTCAGCAATGGGCCCGAAGTGTAGGACATGTGCAGGTTACAGGGGCATCCAGAAAAAAGGCTATTGAAGAAGAGCCCGGGACAAAAACAGTCCCGATTCCCAGCCCGACGTTTGATGATATTTAGGAGGGTTAATTTGGGCCCTAATTTGTAATACCAAAACCCATGGCCCTTTCTTAGTGGGGTATTTTCAAAGGTTTTTATTAAATGTGACAATTTAAAATTTTTCATTTTAGTGACATTTTGGGCCCTTCCTGTCCCCCAAATTTTTAATTTTAAAAAAAATTTGAATTTTTTTGGGGAGGGTGTTTTCCCATTTTAAAAAGTGATAACGACCAATTTAAACTACCAGTGTGCAAGGGGTTTTAATTTCAAAAAAAATAAAAATAGAGACATGGGAGCAAGCTAAAAAAACAACCCCAAGAGAATTAAATCACCCCGGGGGTAAACCCATTATCCCAAAATTCGGGTCTTGGCTCATGGGGGCTAAAAAGGGAGGAGAGAGACAAGTGTTTTTCCCTGCGCCTCACTTTTTCTTCCTCTTTTGACTGGGATCGCCCCGAATGTTTTCTTTCCGCGGACATTTTTTTTAAAGCGAAATTTTGGGTTTAGTTTTGGGGGGGTTAAAACGTGGGGTTTGGTAGGTTTTAAATTGGGTTGTGAG
>JACEEZ010017019.1:22500-33938 GCA_016584305.1 Chionoecetes opilio
AACAATACATGGGTCCAAAAGGGCCCCACAAACACTTTTTTACTAGTATGACACCGACAGACAAAGACCGGAGACAGGCAGACACAGATACAAAAGAAAATAATTAAAAAAACTGAATTCTAGTTGTACCAATTTTCCTTTCCACTTATTCACGCTTCATAATTTTTCGTCCCTAACAACATTACAGTGTCTAGCATTTACATCATAAAAGTTGACTGTTCCTAAAAAGGTACGAGTGAACAAAGGGAAAAATTTCAACTATCTACAGGAACCCCACGTGTGGGGTTCAGGGCCCTTTTGTAGCTTCCACATTTTTTTTGTTCTTCTTTTTTTTATCTAATTTTTTTGTTCATAGCGACTATTACATGAACAGCAGAGGAAGGAGGAAGTGGAAAAGGGAGGGGGAATATATCGTAATGATTCCCAGGTTTGCGAAGGTAGGAAGGGGAAAAATTAAATTTGGGGTAATGAAAGAATTTTAAAAAGGGGGTAGTAGAGAGTTTAGGAATGAATAAAAAAGGAAGGGGGGAAAGGGGGTTTGAGGGGAAGGAAGATCGGGAGGATTTTGGGAGGTATTTGTATAGGGAAGAATAATTAATGCAAAGGGAAGGATTGTCAGAGGAGAGAGAAGAAGAGAGGAGGAGAGGGAGGGGAGAGAAGGAGGGAGAGAAGAGGAGAGAGAAGAGGAGAGAGAGAGAGAGAAGAAGAGAGAGAGAGAAGATTGGAAAATGTTATAAAGTACTACCAATATTGATTATGTATTTCATGTTTACGACTTTAAACGACTATAATAAAAATTTTTGTCTGGGTTTTAGTTTAAGCACGCTGCTACAAACGTTTTTTCACTTTGGTTTTTTCATCCCTATTATGCCCATCTTCATCATTCTCCCTTTCCTGGAAAAAACTCAAGAGAAATTTCCCTCATCGTTTTCCCGAACTACTACCAAAAGGGAGCATCGACACCTATTGAATCGGGTTTACCAACTTTCTACCTATTTTTGAGGAGCCAAGTACTTTTATTCGAATTGCTTTAAAATCATGAGCTGTATAATTTTCTTTTCCAATTTTATATACTGAAACCCAAAAATTTGTTTTCTCCAGTTGTCTAGAAACCGATATAGTTTGGACACCTGGAGAGGTGGTGAGAGGAGTTGACAAAGGAAAATAACATAAACATAAAAAAATAAGGAAGCTAAAAAACCCCGGATCCTACAGGGGTATTTCCTAAAATTTTCTAGCGTATTACTCAACACTACCTACTCCCCCTTTCTCCCCATCCATGAAATTGTTACCCTCCTTTTATAACTCCCTAATGACTCACACTAATACCTGTTGACTGATTTCCTTCCAATCTTACTCCCCTTTTTGTGCTACTTACTGTTATAGCTACCCCTATTTTTTTCATTTTATTTCCTTATTATTATTATTTTTATTTTTGGATTCGTATAAGAGTAGAAAAGATGCTGGATCTGGAAGACGACCCCCTGTTAAAGGGAAAGATAGAGTGCTGGAGTATATGAGTGAGGAGAGGGGATGTGAGGGGAAGGTTTACAAGATTGAAAAAAAGAGGGGCATGGACAGGGCAAAGGAGACTCTTCAGCCGTGGCCTCCCCCTAAAGGGAGCTTCAAGGAACGGGGGCCCAGTTTTAGACTTAACTAGACTAGACTAAATATCTACAAATTTCTATTTTCAAAATGTCTTTCCTTTCCTTGCAACTACAGGAATATTAATCTTTCTAAATAAGCCCTTGGTATACCCAAAAAAAACACAAACATTGACACGTGTAACGAAAAAACCCCCTCACAGACCCACTCTCGGGGGCACGGACGGGCATACCCCACCAGACTTCCATTCCCCCGAGATCAGAGCCAACCCCCCAAAGTGGATGAGGAGACAAACGACAAGATAAAGGGAGGCCGATGGGATGGTGGTGGTAAAGCCAGAGTACAACTTGCCCTCCCTCCAGCCTTCCCGCTGCCATGGCCCAATTTCCCCCCGGCCTCCTACAAACACAAGCCATGCGGCTTTGTTAGTTACTCTATGGGTATGTATTGACCGGCCAGTGCTGTACGTATTTACCTACCGTAGATAACTCTAAAGTCCCCAGGAGAACGTTTTTTTCGATTTACAACGTCTGGTGGCGTTAATACTTACATTTCTATATCCATGTTTTTGGGGAAAGTTAGAAGGGGCTATCGAAGAGAGTGTGTCTTTTTGTGCTTATGTGCACATTATGGCTATAAATGAAAAAATTCCCAAAAATATCAAAAAGTGGGACCCAACCAAGATCACCAGCTAGTGTTTATTTTTAGGTCTCCCGCCGTCGTGTCGCCAAAAAAAAAGAGTAGCAAAATTTGAAACCGTATATCTGCAGATAAAAGCATAAAACAACACTAAAAAGGGGAAGGGATTATACAGTCAGATATAGATACGTGTATATCTTCAGTAGCACATAAAACAGTATTGATGTATGATTGTAATATATGGGCCTGGGACATTATGCCCGTGGGACTATAGTTTTTATCTAGGGAAATTGTGATAATGGAAAAAAGAAGTACTCGGGGGGTCTTTTATCCATATTCTTTTGGTAAATCAATTTTTACACTCATGAATATTTTTGATTTAGTGTTTCATTGTCCAAGAATTCCATTTTCAAACATTCCCCATTAAGAGAGACACTCTAATATCTTTCAAACACTTGTCTCAGTTTTTTATCACGTCCTCTAAGACCATACCCCAACATGCATTTTTGTCATGTCATTTTTTACATTCCCATCATTGCTTTGTACATAGCCCACTATTTCGGACTGTTCACGCGACAATTTTTTTAAATTGCCGGGCTGCAAAGGGCCCGCGGCCCCCCCCAACAAAGAAAATAGTGGTTATGGACTATAAAATAGAGGGTTTTCCGATATATGATATACTGTAATCTTCGTAAATGTTGTTCTATAATATTATAAAAAAAAACAGTAAAACACGCTAAAAAAAATGCCTTTACGAGACTTAAACAAAATATGCATAACTTTAAATTCACTTTACTCTTGCTTTTTTAAAAAATTTTGCCAGTAACTTTTTCATAAAGGGGTTTATCAATAAAAGCGCAATTTAGTATTTTCCATTGATATATTTTGTTTTGAAAAAGGAAATTAGAACCATGCAAAAATTTAGCGTTAAATAAATAAAAAAATCATCAATCGGGAATTTTCCCCGATTGAGTTATTTTTTTATTTATATTTCGTTTTTGATAAATAATTAGCACCATGTTAAATTGCTTTAAAACAAAATAAAAAACCCTCATCAATCGGGAAAATTTCCCCGTTTGTGATTTTTTTTATTTATTTACGCTAATTTTGCATGTAGTAATTCATTTATAGAAAAATAAATACATCAAGGGAAACAAATACAATTCGTTTATTGATCCCATTCCGAAGAAGTTGCTCGAAATTTTTAAATGGCGAAGATTTTAAAAGAATATTAAATTCATGCATATTTCTTCAGAGTCTCGTCATGGCCCTTTCTTTAGCGTTTTTTTATTTTTTTTTATTTGATAATATATAAACAAACATTTAAAAGATTACAGTATATCATATATACTGATAAACCATCTATATGATCCATATTATATTAGGGTGGTTAAAAAAATGAAAGTTTGAAATCTTTTTTGGCACCATGAATTATTGTGGGGAAATGGCAAGAAAACAAAACCCCCAAAAAGTTTCATGGAATCTTAAGATTTAGGGTTCGCACAAGGTATTTTTGTTTTTTTCGAGAAAATCAAATATTCATTTCTAAAGTTTTTTTTATTCACAAAAAACTATAAATGCACAAAAAACGAAATATTTGCTCTGAAGGGAGGTAACAAAACTATTTAGGAACTTTTCACGATACAGCATGTATAAAAGGGATAAATATTATTTTGATATATAAAAGGAACAGGGGGATGGAATTTTTCCTGGACTCTTTAAAACAAAACTTCAAAGACTGAAAAAACGTTTGAAACGATTTGAAAATTTTTTCTGTAAGATTATTAGGGTTCGGGTTTCACCGTGGGTGGCGTCGACAGCTTGCAGGGAGTTGTCGATTGCTTCGCCCTTTGGGTGAGGATTGGAATAATCAGTAAAAGTTTGATCGCCCTTTCCGCAGGATCTTTGGTCCTCCCAGATTTTGGGGGGTCCCCTTGCCGGGTTGTACGCCTCGTTTTCCCCCCAGTGACCCGGGAGTTTGGGAGAAACGAGGCACCCAACTTCAGTTTCGTGAAGGAAAAAGACCCCTTTGGTGACAAGGTCACTAAAAAGTACCGAAGAAGGATCTTGGGGTGCGTCGTCCATCGCTTTTTGTGGGGGCCTTGTCAATGGCCACTTCTCCACCATCTTGGTCTTTTCTCGATCGGACTTTGTCGCTGAACAAGGAAAGGCCCAAAAAGGTCCGTTCCCAAGTCCAAAAAAGTGCCGCTTGAAGGTCTTCACCGGGCCCCGGATCTTTGATTTGGGGTCTCGTACTTGTGGAGACATGGAAGAGAGTGAGAGGGTTGAAAGGGGCGTCTGCGGCCGGGGAGCCTCGAACCACCCACGGGCGTAGTTAGGATGAAACCACTCATCTCCTGGGGCTACGCGCTCCTCGGCGGAGTTCGAACTCGTTTTTGAACATCTCATTTTGAGCGTGTAGACGCCTTCCCCATCCATCTCGCTATGGTGAGCTCCGGGTTTTTGGGGGGAAGGTGGGGGGAACCCCCCCCTTAAGGGGCCTTTGGGTTATTCCGCTAACTCTTTATAATGTCTCTTTCTTTGCGGCCGCCTTGGCAAGAGCCTAAGGGTCGTCCTCTTCCATTCGTCAGGTACCAAACGGGGTCGTTGATGATCGTAGCTTTGGGTTTTTATGAGGGGGCCACTTCTTTTGGAACCGTTTGAATAGTTGAACGTTTTGGGGGGGACGTAGGTCGCCGAAGGGGGGCCTTGAAGGCTGAGGCCAGGATGAGCTCCAAACGTGGTGGGGCACGCCAAGTTCAAAAACGGACGCCCTAACTTCTTTTCGGGAGTGTGCAACAGCCAGCATGGACGCCCGTTTTGAAGCGGTGGGTCAAAGCAAGCCCTCCAACTCTGTTTCGAACTTCCGGTCGATGGTCTCTTCGACTTTGCTGGCCTTGTTTTCCCGGTACCGGATGGAAAGGCAGGGATAGCCAGGAGTTTTCTCCTTAAAGGGACGGACTGGTGACAACGTGGCAAAGGGTCGAAAGACCTTTACTTTCTGATCCGGGCAAGAGTTTCCGTCCCAATGAAGGGTGAGAACCCGTCGTGCTCCCGTACTTGGTTTCGGGTAATCCTTTGACGGGTGCTTTGCTGTCTCCTTTCCCCAAAACTTTCCGATGTCGGCGAATGGCAGGTGGACGGACTCAGCACTCCGGTCTGCACGATGGGAAGAAGACGTGGTGGGCTCCCGGGGAGGTCAATTGACCCCTTTAGCTGCTGCGCCCCTCCCTTCGGATCTTCAGCCTTTTTGGAGAGAAGAGAGGCAGCGGCGTTCCCCGAGCAGAAGAGTTGGGGTCGGACGAAAAAGTTGAGAATCAGCACATTCAGCATGGGGGAATCCCGGTCACCCAACTCAACATCTCTCCCCCCAAAGTCTTGCTAACTCCTTCCCTTTCCCCCCTTCAGCAGCCAACCTCCATGTTTTCTAGACTCTTTTGCCATGCTCTCCTTGCAACAGTACTCATTACCCTTTTCCTCTGGCCCCTTTGGTCGTTTTTGAGGAAGTCCTTGCCTTTGTTGAGGTGGTCAGGAGGAAGAAGTGGCAGGGGTGCGAAATTTTGAACAGTGACGCCAAGTGTTCCCGGAGGGGGGTCGGAGACCTTGTCCCCCTCGGGTGACGTTTTTCGCCTTCTACGAAAATTCGACTCCCGACAGGGTTTTCCCGTTTTTTCATGATTGATCGCAGCGGGGCAAAGGAATTGGGCCCGTTCCCAAACTCGAGACTTCGCCCATGACAGCTTTTCGATTGTCCTTGCTATTCGATCCAGACAGAAGGTCGCCCAGAACTCTTCCCCCGTTGGAAGGACAAATTTGGGTGAGGGCTTCAAGGGGCTGTGCCAACAAAAAAAAGCCGTCTGTTTTTGAGTTTTAACGCGCCATTTTTACCTGAGGGCAAAAAGATGATGTTTTAGCTTACTTCGGGTTTTTACATTTAAATCGAGTATATAAAAAGCAAAAAAATACGTGGGGGATGCACCAAACGAGTTGCCATCGCCCAAAAGTATATTAAAGGCAGGAGCCCACAACCTGGATGGAGGGCACTATGCTAAAGGGGGAAACAGAGAAACTTTGACACTCGGTCGACCCCTCAACAGCTTTTATTTTGGGCTAGACTTGGGGTTTGGGAGTTTTCAAGAACCCCCACAATATTCCGAGGGCAAAAAAAAGAATTGTTCACTTTTAATTTCTTTTCTATAAAAGTGAAAACCCCCCTAAGAATTATAAATATATATATATTATATATAATTATAATATATATATATATATAAAATATATATATTAATATAATATTATATATATATTAATAATTATATAAATATAATTTTATATCCCCGGCCTCACTTAAGGACCATTGTGCAAAAGGGCCCATATTCCTCGCAGTCCAGATTTTCAGTGGGCTAGCTTTTTATATGCCATACGTATCCTATACCCGTGTTATAAAAGGGATATTAATTTTCCCTTTCCCTGGGCATGTGTTAAAAGTTTTTTATTTATGTCCCCTTTTTAAGTAATGATGGCTAGTATTAGGTGATGAAGGGACAGATTTCACAGTTTTGGCATTTTTTGCAACAGTAAATGGGTCGGCACTCGGGAGGCAAGAAGTTACAGTGAGGTTTATGTTTACTAAGAAATACTGCTGATTATAATTAACATCGATGAAAAATTGAAATAGGATGTTTTTTAATGATTTTTGTTTTCTCAAACTTTGGAACTATCCAGATTGCGAAATTCGGGTAAAGTAAAATTCACAAAAAAAGATCTTCTCCGGAGCTGGATATAGATTCGTATGGGAAGTAAAACAGCAGAAGCCGAAATTCCAGTAAGACCAATATCTATCTTACAAGGGGTTTTAATTTCAGAGACCACTAATCTAATCTGCCAAAAACTTTCAAAATCAGACCATAATAAAAATTTTTTCCCAAAATTTTAATATATACCCTAAATAATCTTCCAAAAATTTAATATCAAAACCAATAAATATTTTGCAAGGGTTTTTAAAATTTATACCAATAATATAAACTTTCCAAAGTTTTCAATGTCAGACAAAAATTTTAACTCAGCAAAGTTTTTTTATTGGACCCAAAAATCTATCTTTCCAAAAATTCCGTGTCAGGCCAAAATCGCGTTCCCCCCCCAGGTTCCTTTGGGGGGGTGCGAGCAGCGGCCCTGGCTCGACCCTTTCCTCGTGAGTTGGGGATGATCAGGTCCCTCAGGCGTGCTCTTTCCCTGAGGAATATGGGCACGGATTTGCTAAAATCAGTGTTATCTTTTCTCACTGATGCCTCCTGGGAAAACCCTCAAGGAATGGGACGGTAGTAAGTCTCAAGGCGCTTTACTGGGATCTCAATCATGACCACTTACTTGGTTATTTCCCCCTCCCCCTTATCTCTCAACTTACCATTCTATGTATCAATTTTTTAATCTTTCCCGTATATGTTCTATTATTGCACATCCTTTTTTTAACCGCTCGCTCCATTCTCCCTTTGTTTCCCCCAAAAAATCTTGGATGCTTTTACCACCTCCACCACTACAAAGTTATCATTCCCTTTCCCAAAACAAAGTTACCAATCAATCATATCTCTTTTTGTTCACTTTCAGCCACAAGTACTGCACACACACCCTAAAAACAGTTTTTTGTCTAAAAATTCCTACTAGTTGTAAAAAGGATGAATTTGACAGTGGTTTCACTTATAATTTTTGTAAACTTTACTTTTTTTTTTGCTTTTGAGGTAAATCTTTATTCTGGTAAGGATGAGGGGGTAGCATTGAACTTTTAATTTTAGGGGGGAAATTTAGTTACTGATGCCTGTCCCTTTGGAATCCTTCAAACGGGTGGCCAGGCAGGAGAGTCTAATTTTGCACCGGTCCATGACCCCATTCCATCTTTTGCCTCTTCCCCCTGCACTCCATATTCAAGAACTACCACGTGTAGGTCTCACGGCCCCTTAGAGCTTTCCCTTTTGTTCTTCTTTCGTTCTTATCTCCCGGGGGAGATCCGAGGCAAGTTCAACGGGAAGGGGGGTTTTGGACGAGAAAGGATAAAAAAAATCACAAGGGTGGTGAAAGAGCTGGTGGTTTTGGATCACAATTTCCAGTAAGAAGAAGAAGGATGGCGTCCCTGAATAATTAGATGTATACTTTTTCTTATCACGGGCACCTTCTCAAGAATCACCAGGACCTTTGTCTGTCGTGACCATTTTTATTTCATCCGTTTATTTTGTAAATTTTTTTGGGGGGGTCTGCAATGTTTAGTAGTTAAAAAAGGGCTCATCTTTGAATGTTTGATCTAATCATGCTCTCTGATGCATGAACTTTTTAGAAATGACCAATTTGATGGATAAGTTATAAAGCATTTTATTTTACTCGATTTAAAGGTTTTATCTGTCAAAAAACCCAAATATTTTGTGGTTTTGATTTTTTTTGAATAGCTGTCCCATCACCCCTTTGAGTCTTGGTATTTTTTCATGCTTTGGGTTTTTTCTTTTATAAAATTTTTCAAGTAAAGGTTTTAATTTTAGTTTTTTTTGATTTTCCCATTATCCAGGAATTACTATTTTTAGTTATAAAAATTTTAATTTTTAATTTTTTCATCCCATCATATTCCTACCAATTTATCAAATTTTTTCCACTCATCAAAGCTTTCGGCAAATGTTTTAAACCCGTTTCTCTCTTTTTTTTAAAAATTAATAATATTTTTTACATTTGTGCCTAACGCCTGTAGGCAGTGACCTCCAGGGCTCGGATGGAGGCCCGGTTATTTAGGCTGTGATGGTTGGCGAACAGGATTTTTATAGCGACGCCAGGATTAGCGGGTCATCCGCTCCCCTGTGTCCTCTGATGCTTTTGCCCAAACGAAGCCAAGTTTAAAGGGCAATGTGGGTTATCTTAGGCACTCGACGGTGGAAGGATTCAAGGGGTTTTTGTTTTATCGGGGATCGAACTTGGGTCACCGAGAACGCCACTCGGAGACGTAACCACATTGCTACCGCCTCCCCCCATGGTAGCTCTTGGTGTTTGGATTTGAGGAAAAGGGGCCATTAGCCCACGTCCCCCCAACAGGCAGATTTAACAAACGTATCGTTTTTTCCTTAGTAGAGATGAGATAAATAGAAACGAGGAATATACGAGACTGTAAGTAAAGAAATGTGAAGAGGATTAATCCCCTCCTAAAACAGAAGAGGAAGGACAAAACATACAGGTTAATCCCAAAACCCTTTCCCTTGCAGTGCATGATGAAGAAGGAATACTTAATTCAAAAGTTTACGAACACAGGCTCTGCACAGGCGAGCGTAGTTTCCCACCAACCCCACCCTTGCCCCACCACCAGGCCAAGATAGCCAGCCCCCTGTTAAATACAACAAAAGGTGCGCAAAAAAGATAGTGAAGAAATGTCCGAATATTTCTGCTTGAATTTAAATATTTTTTCCATGAAGGCAAATCGTGTTTGTTCAGTTATCAATAACACAAAAGAGATGTATAATTCAAAAGAATAATTTAAAGAAAAAAGAAAAGCTCGAGAGGTTATCACAGCAGGGGCCAAAACCCGCACCCCCCGCCAAGGCCTCAGAGCTTGAATTACAGGTTTTCTGGCGCCGGGCAACTCACTTTCCCCAAAATCAAATAAAAATTACAAAAAAAAAAATCTTTTTCTAATTTTTAGATGTGGGCTCGTGCTGCGTTGAAAAGGGAAAGTACATGAAAATGGCGGGAAAAGATTACAGCGCGGAGCTGTGGGGGTCACCGCCCCCGGCGCTTTTGATCTCCATTGTTGGCCGGGAGGGACTTGTGCCTATCATCATTTCAACACACCCCACACACACACACACCCCCAAAACACACACACCAACACACACACACACACACACAAAACCCCCACCACACACCAACCACGCACGCACGCACGCACCCCCCCGCACGCACGCACGCACGCACGCACGCACGCAGCACGCACGCACGCAAGCACGCACGCACGCACGCACCACGCACGCACGCAGCACCACGCACGCACGCACGCACGCCCCACCCCAAAAGAAAAAAAAGGCCCCCGACGCCAGGGAAACCCCCGCCCCCGGGGACGCGCAACCCGCCAAAGGGAAAAGGGGCATTACCCCCCGAGCGGGGGGTTTTTGGTTTAGGCCCCATTCTGGGTTTGGTCACGTAGCTCAAGATTTAGGGAAAAAATGGGGGATCGCGAGCCAGCCGGTGGGGGGTTTTTGTTAAAAAAAAAAACCCCCCAAACCCAAAAAACCCCACTGTCCCCTTAAGCAAACTTTGGGCCCCCATTTAAACGGAAAAGAGTTTAAACTCGCGGGGTAAACGTGATGAATTTACCCACAAAAAAAACCACACACACACACCACACACAACACACAACAACAAAAAAAAAAAACCACCCCAAAAAAACCCCTTTTGCCCACAACCCAACCGTTTGGTAATAATTTTTAAAAATTTGCTCTTTTTTTTGGTTTTTTTACAAACTTTTTTTTAAATTTTTAATTTTTTTAATTTCCGGGGAAGTTTGATTAAGGAACCCAAAAAAACCATAACCATTTTTGACACATTAAACAAAAAAAACAAAAAAAAAAATTTTTTTCCATAAGACACAAATTTTTTAACACCAAACCAACATGGGGTTCGGCCATAATAAAAGGGAAAAGGGTTTCCCCCTATTTTTCCCCCTTTTTTAAAAATTGTTTTTTTTTTAATTTTATTGTAAATCTAATTTGGGGGATAACCGGGGGGCGGGGAAAAAAACCCGGGGGAACGGATATATTTTTAACAGCATTGAAAAAATATTTTAAATTTTGGGGTTCCCCCCCACGGAATTTCCCCTTTAAAAAAAAGAAGGTGGTTTTCGGGTGGTGAAGAAAGCCCCAAAAGGGGTGAGTAATCAGGGAATGCCCCGATAGTTACGGGGAATCCTGAAATTTTAAGTAAACCCCCGCCCCTACCCCTATTTCGAAACATTTTCAAAAAAATATTTCTCTTTTAATCAAATATTTAGGCCTGTTTAAAAACCTAGAGGAAAACGGGTCACAAGGGGGAAAATCCAATTTTGGGGCCTTTCCAGGACCGACTGCCAAATACTCCCGCTGAGCGAAATCCTAACACCGTGGGCTATGCCCTCCGCCGTAAGAAAATTCACGTGGCCTGCCGTCTTAGGACCCTGGGCCCGCCCCCCCCAACCCAAG
>JACEEZ010017020.1:0-14591 GCA_016584305.1 Chionoecetes opilio
CATAACAGGATGAAGGGGGTCACGGAAACCAAAGCTTTTCATCTAGGTTTGGGCAAAGAATAATTCTTTGAAACGTAGATGTAGGTACACGTAGCCTACATACGTACAGGTCCATGAAAGCATTAAACATCCTCGACGCACATCGTGAAATTTGGCTGTGTAGCAAATAGATATTCAAAAAACAGTTTCATAGCGCCCTAAACATTTCTGTTTAATATCAAGTCCATCTATGAGTTAAAAAACAATGCTAGGCCATTCTAAGAGCTCAAAACAATTAGATATCGATGTGTAATACGACAATCACGCTACTACTCTTTGCTGTGCCTTCAATAATGTCAACCTTAACGATATTCCTTGAGCCTCTGAAAGAGGTAATAAAGTGTACGACACTTTTACTCTCGGCAACATCAAGAAAGAGCTTTGACAGCGCTACAATCGTATTTTGTGATGGCAAGCAGGGGCGGAGCTTAAATAAGTATAATTTTACTCCGGAAGGACACTACAAAATACGCCTATATATATGAGGTTATACATGATTTATATATATGTAAATATATATATAATGGGTTTATACATGCTTTATATATATGTAAATGTATATATATGGGGTTAAAACATGCTTTATATATATGTAAATATATATATATGAGGTTATACATGATTTATATATAAGAATAATATATAGAGAGTTAATTATTCTAAGTTTAAATGGCTTTAGGTTAATTTTTTCTTAATTTGAGGTTTATTCCATTTAAATTTGTTTTTTCAGACCGATACTCAGACCAATTTAGTTTTCCAGTACGATTTTCCAGTATTTAGTGCATTGCCAGGCCCCCAGAGCTGTTTTGTACCCATATAAGGTGTCTATAAGGGCTCCAGGCATGTGTACTATAGTCTATTCACTTAAGCTGGATTCTTGGGAGCTGCTCGCTGCCTCCCCGAGTTTGTAAGGACGTCGCTGATTGGCTGATAGACTCGGGCTGGGTGGTGGTGGTGGTGGTACTTGCCTCGCCCGCCACCCAAAACCCTTGCGTTGCCTCAGAAAAATATTCATATTTCTTTGCTTAACTCACCTCTTACACAAGATAGGGCTATTTTGTTTGCATCAGTGAATCAGGCAGTGCTTGGTCAACAATAACACGCTATTCGTAACTCAATAGGGTAAAAAATAAAGTCATACTGAGTATCACGGAAAGGCGGATTTTCAGGTTTCAATGCATTGAAATGTTGTACTCCTACCCGATATTACCAAGCTACCAGATGATATTTAGGTTAAACTGAACCTACCATCGTGTTCAAAAATACATTTTCTGCATATCATGAGGGATAAAAAAATTACAGTAAGACAACACTAAATTAAGATAATTGAAGGAAAGTAAAATAGTTTTATAAAAAAAATTCTTGCTTATTTTGCTTAACTTGCTGTAACTCCATCAGTTTTGGTCGCATTCAATTTTCAAGCACAGTTTCAAATCCTTATACTTTTTCGCTTCCTTTGGTATGTAGCACGTACCAATAAGGAAACGAGTAAGTGGTCAAAATGGCTAAAAAGTTAAACTACTACGCAAACTGGCACAGTGACGGGTGAGCATTGCTCCCTATATAATATAGGAGAGACGAGTTCTAGGGAGAGCTATCAGAGGCTCCACCCGTCACGGCACCATTTTTAAACAGTTTTACTTTCTTAGCCATTTTGACCACCTACTCTTTTTCTTATTCATACGTGCTAATACCAAAGGAAGCGGAAAGGTATGGGGATTTGAAACAGTGCTTGAAAATTTAAAGCGACCAAAGCTAATGCAGTTACAGCGAATTTAAGCAAATAAGCAAGAAAAATGTTTATACACTATTTACTTTCCTTCAATTATCTTAATATTGTGTAGTCCTACTGTAATTTTTTTATGCTCAAGATATGCAACATGATTTTTGAACACGATGGTAGGCTCAGCTTTCATAAATATCATCTGGTAGCTTGGTAATATAGGGTAGGAGTACAACATTTCAATGCATTGAAACCTAAAAATCCGCCTACTCTTGTGATACTCAGTCATGACTTTATTTTTCACCCTATTGAGTTACGAATAGCGTGTTATTGTTGACCAATCACTGCCTGATTCACTGATGCAAACAAAATAGGCCTATCTTGTGTAAGAGGTGAGTAAAGCAAAGAAATATGAATATTTTTCTTAGGCAACGCAAGGGTTTTGGGAGCAGCGAGGCAAGTACCACCACCATCACCACCCAGCCCGAATCTATCAGCCAATCAGCGACGTCCTTACAAACTCGGGTAGGCAGCGAACAGCTCCCAGCCCAGGAATCCAGCCAGCTTAAGTGAATAGACTATAGTAGTATATATAACTTATAAGTAATTTAATATAGGCAGGGAAGAGAGAACAGGGTAGTTTTCCAGTGCGGTTTTCCAGTCTTTAGTGTATTTCCAGGCCCCCAGAGCTGTTTTGTACCCATATAAGGTATGTATTAGGGCTCCAAGCATGTGTATTAGTAGTATATATAACTTATAAGTAATTTAATGTTGGAAGGAAGAATATAGGGTGGTTATGGAAGAGTAGTTTTCCAGTATTTAGTGTGTTTCCAGGCCCCCAGAGCAGTTTTATCTCCATATAAGGTGTGTATAAGGGCTCCAGGCAAGTGTATTAGTAGTATATATAACTTATAAGTAATTTAATATAGGAAGGAAGAGTATAGGGTGGTTATGGAAGAGTAGTTTTCCAGTATTTAGTGTGTTTCCAGGCCCCCAGAGCCGTTTTGTACCCATATAAGGTGTTTATTAGGGCTCCAGGCAGTGTTGTAATTGTGTATTGGATTTGTTATTATTTTTGTTTAATATAATTTTCTGTCAGATATGTAGCCTACGGTTTACTTGATACTTATGTAGTGCCCGCAGTGGATGTGTGCTCCACAGTCTAAATACTGGTTGGATCTGAATGACAACGCGTTAATATATTTCTAATTATAATATATTCAACTCTTTACTGTCTCACTTCCCAACTGGTGTACATTCACAAGTTGCCTTAATTCTAATTAATCATATCCCCTAACGATACGCACACTTCTTAACCTAACATCTTACTTAATAAACACACGTCATCCTATTCTAATGTGAAACAGACTACTTAATTCTACACTCTCCGCCACACTTCTTAACCTAACATCTTACGTAATAAACATATTTCATCCTATTCGAATGTGAAACAAACTACTTAATAAACATAAGTCATCCTATTCTAATGGGAAACAAGACTTAATCCTACACTCTCCGCCACACTATCTCTCCTTTATCCGCCACACTTATCTCTCTGGGCGATAAGAACACCACGAGAGTCATGTTGGGGGAGCCGTGAGTGTGTGGCTGTCTCACACAGCGCCACGGGTAGGGCACCGCCACTATCCCAGCCACAACAGGGCTGCCGCCGCCCTCACTTCCACCTCTATTCACTGTTATCGTGACCAGCCAACAGGGCTGGCGCCGCCATCACCTCCATATCCACTCCTACCTTGGGATCCTAGATAACATATTAAATTAGTCCTTATGTAGACATAGATCACCAATAAATCACACCTACATCTCTAGTTAACAAATATTTTATAACATACCTTCACAAGGGAGGTAAGGTCACCTCCCAGTGAGCTTACCCACTGGGGCCGTCGCTACAAATGCTAACCTGAGGTGAAGCCCCCTCCTCGCTCGCTTAGATACGGGGCCCAAACTACCACTGTCTAAAATAAAAACCCTTTTCCCCCAAACCCATGATTCGGACTGGGGGTGGAAAAAATTACTCGTTATTATTGATAGTTAAAAATTTTTTCATCTCTTCCCCTTTTAAATGTATTCCCCTCTTTTACACTTACTTGATACTTGATTTGTTTGGGAAAATTTCCTCGGGAACGTATTTTTCTACCGCTGCGCCGGTCCTGCGTCCCAAACTGAGGTTCACTGGTCCATAATGAGTTTGTGGGTGCTCTACTAGCGAAGTGTAACCCGGCACTGGGGGTTTTCAGGGATTTCCACAGGTTTTGTCCTTTGGGGTTTTTAATTCTTTACGGAGCAGCTGGTGATGTCTCGGATTTTTCTTGGGGGGGGCTGTTGAAGGCTCTTGGGCACGTGGGGTGGGCTGGTTGATAGAAGGGTCTTGATTTTTTTGCGGGCTTGAGTTGGGGGGGGTTTTTCCTGAAGCTTTTCCGACCTGCCCGGTTTGGAAAATAATTTTGGAAAAAACATTTTTTTAGGGAATTTTACAGAAAATTGTTTGAATAAAAGTTAATGGTTTTAGGTTTTGGAATGTTTTTGTTCTATAAAATTTTTCTGTCAGATTTTGGGTTTGGAAAAAAAATTTTTGAGTTGAAACAGGGTACCCCGTAAGTAGTGTTAGCCCGGGCTCACAACCGAGAAGTCCCGGGGTCGATCCCGGGCGGAGCAAAGAAAAAGGGGTGATCTTTCTTAAACCCGAGCCCCTGTCCACCCAGCATAAATTTGGTCCCGGGTTTTACCCGGGGGGTTTGGGACCCCCCCCCCGGGGTGGTGGCTTCGGCCAACACAACGCAGGTAGATCCTACGCTCTGAGGAATTTCCTCTAAACAAAAAAAACAAAAAAACAAGCCCCCCTTTTTTCACCCGCGCGTTACAAAAATGGGGCTTTAAAGTAGAAAAGCCTATTTTTGGGGTCCCTGACAGAGCTAGTGCACTAAGCTTTGGATGGGAAAAGATCCCCACCCGGGCAAACCCGGGTATACAGGCAACCTAACCAACATCTGGTTAAGTAACCAGGTACCTCAATCTAAAGAAAAAAAAACACACGTCTGGAACGCCGTCCCAAACCAGCCGGGGACCGCGGCCCGCCCCCGGCCCGGGGCATATCATAACCATCCCAATAAGCCCCGGGAGAGGGCTGAAAACGGGGTGGGGAAGGGGGTGGGAGGCCGAAGGCCTCCTCTCTGTCAGGGCCCCAAAAAATAGGTTTTCATACTTCAAATCCGTCTTTTTTGGGTCCCCTTAACTAGTGCACTAAGTACCTGCCACTTGGAGACGGGGAAAGAAGCCCCCGACCCCCGCGGGGAGGCAAAAAGCAAAATGCACAAGAAAAAAAAGATGCACTATTAACTCACCAAAATCAAGCGGAGACTCAAGGGGAGGCCCGGCCCCCACCCCCCCAGCCCCTCCGGACGGAGGGAGTCCCGGGCAACACGGGGGAATTCCACAGGGAGGGGGACAGGTAGGGCCACGAAGCACAGGCGTACCCCCACTGTCCCCCTTCCCGTACCCTCCCCAAAGGGAATGGGGCGGAGGAAGGCCAAGACCGAAAACCCCCCGGACGTCAGGGGCGCGGGGGGCGTCCCCCGGGATCCCCCACTCGATGCCCCCGAGCCGCCGGGCAATCCCCCTGGGGGGTGAGGGGCGACCGGAAGGATCGGGGGAACGAACTGCGGGTCACACCCCCAGGGCTGGGAAGCATCCAGGTAACCCGGGAGCCCCAAAACCGGGCAAAGGGGTGTGCGGCGCCCCCAGCAACCAAGCTGGCGACGACCGGTTGGAGATGGGGGTCCTGCCGGCTCGTTTTTTCCTAGCCCCTTGGGCGAGGGGGGGAGGGAGACAGGGGAAGCCGTCTCGCGAGAAGGTCGTCCCTGGGGGAAAGGGTCAGCCCCCCTCAGTGAGAAGCCCAAAAACCCCCGTAGCCAGGGCCCCCGGAAAAAGGGCCCTTTCTAAAAGGGGCGAGGTCCGGCAGCGTCTGCCCAAACGGGGTCGCCCTGCGGACCGGGACCTTCTCCGGGGACCAAAAGGGGGCCGGGACACGGGGGGGGGGTTTTGGGAACAAACCCCTTTTCAACAGGTCACAGAACCCCCGGTCCGGCCCAAACCCCAGCCGTTTTTGAGGGGTAGCCGGGGCCCCGCCAGGTGAGTGGAGAGAGTAGCGGAGGCCCTCCACGGTGTGGGCCGGAAAGGGAGGGAAATCCGGGAAACAACCGATTCAGAGACGTCCCCGGAGGCCCTTGATTTTGGGGCGACTGAAAGGTTTTCCAGTGAACTGATACTGTCTCGTAAGGCGGGCAAAGAGCCGCCAACAGTCCTCCGTTTACCGGCCCGAGACCTCCGACGGAGAGAGGTAGGGAAAAACCCCAGGCGTGTAGTTTAAAGGTGGAAAGAAGCCTGGCCGGGACTCCTCCAAAAAAGCGAGGGCCCCTAGAGGAACGGGGGAGGGACACCGGCCTTCAGTTCGGAAAAACCACGTTGCGCCGGCCAGAGGGGGACCACCAGGGCCCTTGCCCCGTAGGAACGCAGTTTGGTTCATACCTTCAGGGGAACTGGTGCAGGGAGGGGGGAAACAGGAAAACACGGCCCACCTGTTCCATCTTCCGTGAGAGCGCCCGGGGCCCCCCTGCAGTGCCAGCCCCCCCTCGAAAAAAGGCCTGTAGTTGGGGAGGGGCGGGACGCGAAGGGGTCCACCCCCGGAGGGCCCCCCCGCCACAGAAGCCGCAAAGCGCTCCGGGCGAAGCCCCACTCCCCCGGGGCCCCCGGGAAGCGAGACAGGGCGTGGCCCCAAACATTTTTCCACTCCCGGCGGGAAACCTGGCAGCAGATAAGGTAAAAGGGGCCGCCAGGCCAAAATCTGCCCCAAAAAGGGACAACAAAAAAAGGGCGGATTTGGTGCCCCTTTGGGGGGCGAGACAGTGGACCGCGACCATTTGTCCACTCGAAGCAAGAGCCTTCCCTCGGGGATGGGGGTTCGATCGGGGAAAGAAAAGAGGAACCACAGCTCCTTACTTGATGTGGAGTCTGCGCCCCCCCCGGCCCACCCCCCAAACCCTGCTGGCCGTCGGGGGATTGGTACCCCCCACCCGACGTCCGACGCATCCGACTCACAAGACCGTAGGGGGCGGAGGCAGCCACCCGGCCACGCGGAGAAACCGCCCTCCACCAAACCATTTCCAGTATGTGAGGGGCCGGGGGAGGGACGGGCGGAGGAAGTCGCGGGGTCGCACCGGAAGGGCTGTGTTCACCCCCCGGAAAAGGGCACCGGAAAACGGAGGGGGCCCTGGGGGAGTGACCTCTGCGGCAAGTTGGCGAGCCGAGAAGGGCTCCCAAAGCCTCCTGACAAAAACGGGCCCCGGGGCCCCGGAAAGGCGTTGATGAAGCGGGGCCGTTTTAAAACCCCCGGATGCGGACCCAGCCAAACGGGAGTCCCATTGCATGCCCAGCCAAGTAATGCGGGAGGGGGTAAGGACGGACTTTCCCTTGTTGACTAGGAACCCCATCTCCCCCGCCACCCCCCAAAACTGGGTCCAGCATGCAAACCCTTTTCCTCCTGGACGGGGCGGACACCACCAATGTCCAAATACATGAGGCAATTCACCCCTGCAGTACCATCCCTGAGCCACCACCTTGGTGACCCGCGAAAACCCTCGAGCGATGGAGAGGCCGAAGGGTTCTGGTAAACTGCCACGTGTCCGATCCCACCGGGAAGGGGGCCCCGGAAGCGCCGGAACCGGGGAGAATGGGGACATCCCATAGGCGTCTTTGAGTTTGGGAGGGCCCATCCTTCCCCCCTTGCCCCGCCGGGGGGGGGCCTGGCCCAAGGTCAGAAAAACGGAACCTGTGGTTGCGCACAACCCTTTTTGGCGGCTGAGGTCCAAGAAACCCGCCTTTTTCGAAGACCTTTTTGGGGTACATGAAAATGGGGGAAAAAAAGACCTTTCCCCCGCCTTCTCCACACCCGGGGAGGAGTACATTTCCGACACGTGGCGGCGACACTTGGAAAAACCGGGCCCAAAGAAGGAGGTCCCGAAGGGGCGGTAGGCAATCCAGGGTCAGAAACCGTTTCGGCCACCCTGGCGGCCAAACCTCCTGCGCCAGGCTGCCCAAAACCCGGACAGGACCCCCTGGAAGGGAGGCTCAAAGCGGAGCGACCCTTGGGGGAAGGTTTGGGGCAGTAGCGGGCCCCAGCGAAACCCCCGAGACCCAGAGCCCCTGACCCCGGGAAGGCCCCCCCCCGACTGGGACACGAGGACCTAGGGCCACCCCACAGGGGGGTAGCTTTCCGGGACGCCCTTCCGACGAAAAGGCCCCCGACGAACACTGTGGACCCCCCCCGGAAACCCCCCGGGCCCCGAGACGGTCTGGGGGCCGGATTAGACACCAAGGGGGGTGGGGGGGTTTGAGGCGAGACCTGCGCAAGGGGGGGCTCCGAAAAGACCTCCGACAAAGGGACTAATCCGGAAATTGCGTCGATCGCTCCGGCGGGCCCCCCAAAAAGGCCTCGCGCCGAAGAGCCAAGGGGGGCAGGACCCCCCTGTCAATGGCAGGGGGGACCGTCGGGAGGAAAACGCCGAAGCTCCAGGCGGCGACAAAGCCCGACAACACCCGACCGGGAGGCCGGGGGGGGGAAGTGTGAAACCCCGGGCGGGGGAGGAAGCCAGTCCGCCAGTGACTGAAAAAGGCACAGAAAGGCCAAAAGGGAGGCGTGTTGCCGCTCCTGAAATCCCGGCAAAAAGAGCCCCTCCTTCACCGGTGCGCCCGCCACGGGAGGTCCTGGCAGAAAGCCGGGACACCCCGGAGGAAATCAGCAATCCACGGGGGAAAGCCCCAGACCGGGGAAACCCCGGGATGGGGGCCCGACGGAAAGGACCCCGGGTCACATGGGGGGACCCCTCCCCACATTTCGGCGGGTCCGGGCCCGGCCCTTCCCCAGGGCAACCGGTTTCTGGCCCCCGAAAAAAGCCACCGGATCCTGGTTTTCCCCTCCACACAGGAACCGTCCCTGCCCAAACAGGCTCACCAAAGGGGGCCAGAGCACCCAAAGGGGCCCGCCGAAGAAACCGAGGTTTGCTTCGAGGGAGGTCCAGGGGGAAAAAAAGGAAACCGGCGGTAGAGGTGGACTCCTGTCCCCCGCCCTCCGGGAAGCGACGCACCCCCAAAGTCCGGAACTGGGGGGCCCCCCGAGCCGTCCCCAGACGACCGATGGCAACAAGCCCCCCTCAACCCCTCTCACAAACAATCACGGGGGATCGGTGCCCAGGTAAACAGGACGGAGGAAAAAGGGGGGGAGTCCCAAAACCATCCTCACGGACGAGGGGGAAATGCAATAGAAGGGACCTCAGAAGAAAAGGGGGAGGGAAAGGGGCCCGGGGGGCAGGTCCGGGGGCGGAAGTCCCCGAACCGTGTCCTTTTGGGGACGGTAGGGCGGGATCCTCTTCCCCCTCGGAACACCAGTAGTCTCCTCGATCCACGACTCAGAAAGGAGGCCGGGGGAGGGGGAAACAGGCGATGGGGACCTGCACGCCTCGGCGTGGAGAACGGGGCCCAGAAGTTAAGTGGGCCTCCCCTTTTTCCATAGGAGTTCACTAATCATCCCAAACCGACAAAACCCCCGGGGGCACAGGAGGTGAGGGGGGGAAGGCTCAGGAGACGCCTGCCCCGCCCTAGGAGCCACAGACCCCCCGGCAAGTCCTCGACCGGGGGTCGCGGTCATGGTAGGGACTGGGAGACCCCCAGATCATGCTCCACCTCAGCCGTCGCGCCGAGTCTGGAAGCAGAGGCAGGGGGGCGGAGGTGCGAGACGAGGAGGAGAGGGACGACTTGGCGAGGCCCAGCCCAGCCGAGAACCAAGAGACCGGTCCCCCCAGAACAGACGGAAATGGCTGCGTTTGGGGAGACTTCAAAGCCTTCGACCACCACTCCCTTTAGGTCACATAGGGCCCCGCCGTAAGGGAGGGCCCCACCCCCCCCGGGAGGAAGCCGCAGCCCCACAGCATACCCGGGCATCGGCGGGACGAAAGGGTCCAACGAAGGGGGGGCGTGCGAGGGGCAAGCTTTTGGCCCCGGGACCTAAAGGGCACCGAGCAGCCCCGGGCCCCAATTGATCCGTGAAAAGAAGGGGAAAACAGTGAGAGGAAAGGGGCTAGACGCAACACGAAAAAAGCCCCAAAACCCCCACCCGGGATGCCCCAAAGCACTGCCCGACCCCCAGTAAAGGGTGGGCGGGGGAGGGGGGGGGCGACATGGCAGCCCCGGGAACCCCTCAAAAATCCCCTTCCCCGGGCCCCTGGGGGGGGTTGGGGCCAAAGGGAGGGGGCGGGGTGGGTTGGGCACCAGCAAAAGGGGACGTCCATCTCAGCTCACACGGGGCAGGACAGGGGAACCCCAACACCCCGTATCGGCCCTTTGGGGGGGTCCGGGCGGGGGGGGGGTGTGGCCGGCTGCTTCCCCTGGCAACCAGGAACCCCAACCCCCGTACCGGCCCCTTGGAGGGTCCGGGGGGGTGGGGCTGGGTGGGTGAACGCGAAACCGTACGGTGTCAGGCCCGGGACGCCCGGTGGGGAAGCAAGGCCCAGGAAAAAGGTGAAAGCCCGCCCCCCCTGGGGCGTAAGCGTAACACCACAGACAAGACACCACTGAAATCTTTTTAGACACGCTGGGCCCCAAACCCGGGATGAAGAATAAACTACACTAGTCCCCTGAACCCACAGAAGGATTTCGAAACTGAATGGGTAAAAACTTCACACACACCCACGTAAAACGAAAAAACAGCAGGTGCTACCATACCACCTGAATAGTAAAAACCGTGGTACAAGAAGTCAGCAGGTGTTGACCATGAAGGCAAAAAAATAAGTTGCCGGCCGGGGTGGGGGGCCGCGGCCCGGCTGGGTTGGCACGCGTTGCAGACGTGTTTTCTTTTTCTTTTGATCTGAGTGTGCCTGGTTATTAAACCCGATGTGGGATTTGGTTCCGTTTTATACCCAGGTTTGCCCTGGGTGGGTAGATCCTATCCAAAAGCTTATGCACTAGCTTAAGGGGGCCCAAAATCCTTTTTTGGAATTTACGGAAAAGTTTACGAAGGGAAAATTTTTTAATTTTTTTATTTGCGAAAGGTTTTGTTTATAAAATTTTTTTGATTTACGTACGATTTAAAAAATAAGTGCGACTCGAATTTTGATTTTGACCATTTTTTTCATTATTACACCTCATTTTTTTTGCCTAAGGGGCCTCCCAGGTGTCAAAAAATAAAAGGGCCCTTTTCACATCGCATTGTCAAAATCCAACTACCGTAAAAAGGGGAAAAGCGAATTTTTCAACCAAAGAGATTTAGACAGCAAATATACCCGGTAGCCTAATGTTCTTTCACGTTTTTTTAATTCCTAAAACGATTTTCTTCTTCTTTTGGCCGATTTTTGGGACTCTTTTTCATTTCTTTTGGCCCTTTCGTCACTCTTCTTCTTTTCTTGTGGTACAGAGAGGGCCCCGCCAGCCCAGTCAAAAAATAAAAGGGGTTAATAAAACAAAAAATGTTTTTTTCCCTTTTTGACAGATTTTCACCTATTTCTACCAATTTTTAACCTAGATTTTTTTTTTAAATCTTCCCCAATGGTTTTTTTACATGATTTAGCCGTCAATTAAGGTGATTATTTTAAGAAAACTGAAAAAAATTTTGGGCCCCCTGCAAACGGTAAATTTTTGTTTTTTTATATTTTTATTTTCTAAGGGCGAAGACACAGGACGGCTATATTGACCCGTGGACCCGGGGTCCTTGTAGGGCTAACTCCAGTACAATCAGGGTAAAACTGAGCACGTTCATAGGTTCAAGGCCGCTCAGTGTATTTTTAGACGAAGGGAAAGCAAGGGCCCGTAAGGGTCCGCCGTCTCACAGGTTACGGGAGTTTTTTTACAAAGTTGTTTCGTACCCAGGATTTGTTTGTTGTTTCTTACACTGATTTTGGTTTTTTCGTAATATCTGGGGCCGTTTCGTAAATAGTAGCAATTCAAATCTGGAAAAGTGTACGAAACGACTATGGTTTCTATAGACTACGAAACAATTTTTTGGTGTAAAATCTATGGGGTTTCAAAAAACTTGGTACAACTGACTGCTCCCGTCACCACACACACACACACACGCACTCTTGGCTCGCACTTTTTTGCCTCACCACGCATATAACGTAGTATAGTAGTAGTAGTATTTTTAAATATTACTAGGTGTAGTAGTAGTAGTATACATATAATCGGCCACTTTCTGCTTCTCATTAATACTATAGCTTTTCGACCCTCGTGTGATAGCTGCGACTAAAAACTCTTTCCGAGGATTTCAAATCATTTTTAAAATATCTTAGGAGCTTATTAGGGTAAATTTTTGTCCCCTATTAGGGTATATAATTTTTACCCCTCAATTATATATACTCACCAAAACATATCCCAAAGTACAAAACATAACCAAAACATTCCAAAACTTCCCAAATCCAAAACTTCCAATATCCAAAATTACTACCAAAACCATAGACCACTATTCTCGGGACTGTTCACGCGACAATGTTTGAAAATTGGGGGGGCTGCATAGCGCCCCCCACAAAGAGATATAGTGGCTAGGGCATCATATGGACGGTTTATCAGTAATTTTGATATACTGTAATCTTTTAAAGTTGTTCTATAATATTATCAAAAAAAAAACATAAAACACCTAAAGAAATGCCATTATGAGCTCTGATTTACTTAAATCTTCGCCCTTAAAAATTGCGAGTCAACTTTTATCATGAAGGTATCAATAGAAAAAACAATTTTTTTCATTTCCTTTTTTTTATTTTGTTTTTGATAATGAATTAGAACCCTCATAATTACCCTTTTAAAAAATAAAAATAATATCACGGGTTTTTTTCCCGATTGAAGAATTATTTATTTTGTTCGCTAATTTTACATGGTGTAATTCATTTATCGAAAAAAAAAAAATAAGTAAAAAAATAAAATATGAATCGGGGGAAAATTTGGGGCCCCCCCCGCAGGAGGGGGGTAAGGACGATATTGAAAAATTTATTACATCGCCAACAGGTTCACACACCCCTATGACTAAACCAAATTTTGGGCCCCCCTCGCCCACTTTGAAAAATGTTTTAGCATTGGGGAGAGGGGCCAAGTGTCCCTTTCCGTATAAGGGAAACCTGTGTGAACCCGTGGCGCGCGTAACTCAAATTTTTCAATACGTCCCTTAGCCCCCCTGCCGGGGGGCCCAATTACCCGTTTTATGTTTTTTTTATTTATTTTAACGTTTTTGCTGTTCTAATTCATTTACCAAAAAGAAAAATACAAGGAAAATAATAAAACGCTTTTATTTATCCCTTCAGAGAAAGTTTACTCCCAAGTTTTTAAAAGGGGAAAATTTTTAAATGTTTCCTTAATTTTGCATATTTTTCCCCGGTCTGAAAAGGGATTTCTTTTCGGGGGACTGTTTTTATTTGATAAATTATAACAAAAATTTTCGAAGACTACATATACATATATACTGAAAACCATTATAGATCCGATATATATATTTTCCGGGGGCCTCCGATTCAAGCCCTTTTGCGACAGGCCCATATTCCTGGCTTTTAGGTTTCAGGGTCTATGCCAAAAACATATCCAATACAACATATTAACTACGGTCATGATAGGGTATCCCCATTTTTAACCCCCTCCCCCCACCTCCACCTCCTTTCCTTCCACCTCCTCCCAGTACCCCCACCACCCCACACTCCCACCCCCCCCCCCACACACCCCCACCAAAAATAGCATGAGGTTAAAATGGCAAACTGTGTGTTTGGGCATAGGGGGGTGGGGGGGGGGGGGGTGGGGTGTGCTAAAGGGGTATGGGGGAGTATAGGTGTAGTTATAGTGGATGGGAGGAAGGAGTAGGATTTTTGGGAGTAAAAGTAGGGGGAGTAAAGTAGGGGTGTGGGAGTTATTAAAGTGTGGGTTGTGTGGTAGAAGGGGTAGTTATGGTAGTATGTAGGGGGGTAGTAGTATAGGATAAGGGTATATAGTAGCATAGTAGGGATAGTATTAGTATTAGTAGGGATAGGTTTTTTAGAGTAGTGTTAGTAGGGGTAGTAGTAGTAGTAGTAGTATAGGGATAGTGTATAAAGGGGGTATATAGTAGTAGTATAGGGGTAGTGTAGTGTATATAGGGTATATAGTAGTAGTACAGTGTAGTATAGGGGTAGTAGTAGTAGTAGTACAGTTATCATCAATCTTTTTGTCACATCGTCAAGGCCACGTCACTGTACAGAAGCCTTGTTGCTTTACTCAAACCAAATTTCAGAGAGAAGGGGAGAGGAGGAGAGAGAAGAGAGGAGAAAAAAGAAAGAGGGGAAAAAAAGGAGGGGATTATTATTTTATTTTTAGTTTATTGCAAAAATTTCACAAACATTTTTCCTTTTTTCATGTATAATTTCCTCATATTTGTCCAAATTTTTTTCTCCTACATTTTCTTTACCTAAAAAAACAAAAAAACACATTACTTGGTGCAATCCCTTAATATATTAAATTTTAAACTCATATATAAATACAGATAGCCCCTTTATCCCTTGTACCCATTTAAATTTTCCATACTGGGAATTGCATGACATAGTTCTTCTACATTGGGGAAGTGGAAAACTGCAACAAACCCCTGGGACTCATCTGCCTGCATTTTTACACATGACACAGTCGTATTCTTCGGGATTCCTTTTTTCCTGCCGTTTTTATTCTAAAATTATGGGGGCTCGTACGTAGCCTCGTAAAATGCCTGGGTTTTTTTAAACCGGGGTAAAATCCCTATTTTCATACACTGAAGTACAAGAGT
>JACEEZ010017021.1:0-30122 GCA_016584305.1 Chionoecetes opilio
TCTCCTCCCCTTTCTTCTCTCTCTCCTCTCTTCTCCTCTCCTCTCTCTCTCTTCTCTCTCTCTCTCTCTTCTTTTCCTCCTTTCCTTCCCCTCCTCTTCCTTCCTCTCTCTTCCCTTTTCTCTCCTCTCCTCCTCTCTCTCTTCCTCTCTCTCTTCTCTCTCTCTCTCTCTCTCTCTCCTTCCCCTTCTCTCTTCTCTCTCTTTTCTCTCTCTCTTCTCTCTCTCTTCCTCTCTTCTCTCTCTCTCTCTCTTCCTCTCCTCTCTTTTTCTCTCTCTTCTCTCTCTTTCCCCTCTCTCCCCTTCTCTTCTCCCCTCTCTCTCCTCCTCTCTCTCTCTCTCTCTCTCCTCTCCCCTCTCTTCTCCTCTCTCTTCTCTCTCTCTCTCTCTCTTTCCCTCTCTCTCTCCTCTCTCTCTCTCTCTTCTCCTCTCTCTTCTCCCCTCTCTCTCTCCTCTTTTCTCTCTCTCCTCTCTTCTCTCTCTCCTCTCTCTCTCCACAATAACACACACACACATTTTACTTAAGGAAAAAATATGAAAAACTAGAACGGGACGGGAAACATTATTGAAAAAGCTCTGTGTGCGCAACAAGATAACACGCACACATACCCCATCCCCCCCCTCACACATAAGAAACCAATTTTTTAACCGCGTCGAATCAGCGAATTGAAATGAATGAGAGAATGAGATAAAAATTTTTTATATATTATTTATATATATATATATATATATATAATTTTATAAATATATATATTTTATAAAATATATTATATATTATTATATTATATATATAAAATATATATAATTATATAGTAATATATATAAGAAGATATAAACCAGCGGGGTTTAAAAAAAATTTTGATTGTTTTATTGAATTTCGGCTATACAAAAGCCATCATCGCCTAAATCGGATACAACACTCTTTTTTAAAATGAAAATATAAAATTTTTAATAATTGGCATTTTAAAAAAGCCCAAACCCAAAAAAAAAAAAATTAAAAAATTTTATAACAGTAAAAAAACACTACCCTACCCAAAAACTTAAACAGGGGAGTGTGGGGATTTTTACAGGTTTAGAAGCACACAAGCGGGGTTTAAGGGGCCCCGGCGCAAAGGGTGGTTTTTGGTTGGGGGAGGAGGCTTCAATTCCCGGGTGGAGTCGTGGGAGCTTGTGTGTAAAATATTGAAGTCTTGGTTGTTATTGGTTGGCCTGAGGCTTCGGAATGTTCCCCGAATTGGCTGAGAATGGGGGTTTTGGACACGGGTTTACCAGTCCTGTGAAGACAATCCCCGATCTCCGCGATCCAGTGGTGAGGTGGCGTTGGTGTGCCAATATAAGCAGCGTTACAGCTACTGCACTTAAATTGGTACACCACTGAGGAACGCAGGACATCAGGGATCTCTCCTTGAGTTTAAAACAGTGTGATAACGTAAAAGGGGGCTTGAACACTACTCTAAGTGAGGACTTGTGGATAACATTGCCGAAGCAGGAGTTGACTTTGTTTCGAATGGAAAAAGATTTGTTACCTATGAAGGGAATCATAGGTAGCATGGCGACTCCACCCGATGGATATGTGAGAGCCTCCTCACCAACGGGCGACTCCACCCGATGGATATGTGAAAGCCTCCTTGTGTTGCCAGGGTTTTCCTATGAAGTTGGTTTATACCTGGTACCTTATTCTTTGAATGAAATTAATTTGGTTAGGATTTTTCATTGATTTAAACTTGGATTGAGAATTGAACTTTGTCTTATGACTTCACTATTTGATTATAGTACGAACACTTCTCGCTGCGGAGAGTACTGAAATGGGAATGAACTTAAGGGAAAGGGGTAGGGGTAGGGGTTAAGGGGAAAGGGTATGAGTTAAGGGGTAAGGGGAAGTGCTGCCACCAGCTCAGGCAAGTAGTTCTATGGTTTTACTTCCTGGGCATGTTTGAATAGATATATATATTAGATTTATCTTGGTAGTCGTGGTTGATACGTGGAATTATACCGAGTGAGGCTGAAAAATTCTTTTGGAGAACGTGGGGAAATATTTCCATAACACGCGGAATAGTCACCTGGGGTTTTTGCAATAAACACAAGAACTATATTTGAAACATCATCCTATTTATTCACCATGAAACATTATTTCTGTTTGAGATCTTAGACACATACATAAACTCTAATTTGGAACGGGCAAGCTCTTTAGAGCATAACCTCCCTCATAGAATCATTCTTAGAACTACCACCTATGTCCGTATCAACTGAGCACTATAGGTATACATGGAATATATATATAGGAGAGAAAATGTGAGAGTAATGAGTTGGTGTGGGGATTCACTGTACCATGTGGTCTGGTTTCTGTAGGGGAGTGGATGAGAGACTCCCGTCGAAGCCTATAGTGAAGTGGAGAGACGACTCGCGTTAATAACACTTATAAGGATGGGGCAGACCTCCTAGGCGTTAGTGAAACTGAACAACTGTACCTATATTGGAAATATAGATAGAGCTAACAAGGAAGGGGGGGGGGGGGGAAATTAGGAGCGAGTTACTGAGGATTTACCTATAGTGAAGTGGAAGACGACTGGCGTCCTCGGGGTGACTAAGGCGAGTGTGGCTTAGTCGCGGGAAGAAAGGGGAATGTTCGGATTCTATGAAGTTGGCCTCTCTGAAGGAGAGTATAGACCCTGAATGACTAATTAACTAATGAAACAATTATACTATGAATGGCTGCCTATAATACAGTTCTGTTACTTTGATATAGAAGAATTTAATATTTTACTCTAATATCCAGGGAAAGTGTTTTTGGGTTTCGTTTCAAGCATACGAACGCGTTTTTTAGAGCGACGTGGTATGGGAGTCTGAATATAAATTTGGTAGACTTTCAATTTAGCGAATAACTGGACTAACCCATCCATGTATGACCGTGATCTTTCACTATGGTGACTATTTTGAAGGACATTAAGAATCTAGGAGTGTTCCTTGATCTGATAGGAGGGTGAGGGGAGGATGAAACGCTTTGAATCCTTTAGTTATCAATGATCGCGAAATAAGTGTCCCACGAATTTTGACTTGTACCCGGAATGTCGGGGGGGGGAGGGGGAGTGAAAGGAAGGGAGGAAGATAGAAGTGAGAATGAAAGAAGGAAGATAAATTTCACGAGAAACTAAAATATTGAATTGCTTACGGGCATAACCCGGGAATTGTATGATAGGAATTCTCATCCTATCTCTAACGAATAACGGGCATTACACACGTCTATTCTCCGGGAAAATTAAATTCTTCAATATCAAATTAACTACTCACGGATCTTTTGTTTCCTTTCTAAAGCTGCGTCAAGAGGAGGTGTGTGTATGGGACGAATTTAGAGTGAACTTAATGGAAATTCTTCTATTCTTTGAAAACGGGTGTCTGCTTGTGTTTAGATTACACGAATATTCAATGAAAGGAAGTATCCCAATCGACCTCTGACCTGGGTAGTAACGTGGTTGTCAAATCCTGACTCAGTACCTGCATTTTCGTCGGAAGGTTCGTCCCAGGGGCGCACACCGGCTACCCTCTGGTTAGATAACGAGAGCCTTACGAGTCCTGAAATGTCCGCCACACCTCAAGCTGGTCGACTGTGAAGTGAGTAGCAGTACTACTATCTCGAATTAAAATACTCCTCCCACTGAACCAGGCTGAGCCCGTGAAAACCAGACACTCCGACTTCTAGAAATGAGAAATCTCCTAGACCAAATTGTTTCATCTAGTCTGACCTACACTACCCTTGACTCAGTAATTTACATTTAACATTTTTCGCTTAATCTTCACCTGAATACCCCGCAAGTCGGGTTGATTGTAACTTGAATTAAAATACCTTGAAAACTCACCGAACCAGACTGAGTCTGTTAATGAAATTCAATGAGAGACTGGTATCCCAATCAACTTCTTACCTGGATATATTAAGAACATACTGACCCTCAATTTGTTTTTAATCCTGGTCAATGTTTTACATTTAACACTTTTCGATTTGATTTCCCCAAGAGTAATAACCGGGTGACGCTACAACTACCCTAAACAGAGTAGGTATTAACCTTTCAGGTCCACAAAATAAATTATCAATGTTCATGCTCAAAATAATTCTTCCTTGATTTTCTAATTTAACACTATTGGATACCGAACTTTTCCATCTTGTTGTTGATGGGTGGCATCATGGGTCTTGTTGACGCCCTGTACTTCTTGATGGCCTTCAGCTCTTCAAAACGTTTCAGGAACTCCTGTAGGTTCTTGGAAACTAAGAGTGTGCCCATTCCTGAACCGGTGTCGCTGCATCCTCTGTCTCCGTAGCTGTTTGGGTCACCGCTGTTGCTCTGCTGGTTGTTGTAGGACACGGCGGCGGCGGACAGGCAGTTCAGACGCCCTTTGATACCCTGCACGGCAATTATATCCAGGTTCTTGGCGCCTGTGTTGTCAGCGCAGCTCATGTCGGTGACGGGTAGGCCGAGGGAGATCCAGGACTTCCCTCCCGACGAGGCTTCACGCCCTCTCTTTGCCATGGTGGTGGTTGCGGCTAGATGTGGCGTCTGTAGCGGCTAGGAACGGCGGCTACGGCGGTGAAGCGCGGCATCGATGTGCGAGCGTGGCGGCTAGGCGCGCTGCTGGCTGTGGCGGCTGTAGCGGTGAAGGGCGGCTACGGCGGTGAAGGGCGGCTACGGCGGTGAAGGGCGGCATCGATGAGGCGAGCGTGGCGGCTAGGCGCGCGGCATGCGGCGGCTGTAGCGGTGAAAGGCGGCTAGGCGTGCGGCATGCGGCCTGGCTGAGATGGCTGTGATGGTGGCTGCGGCGGTCAGCTGGCTGTGATGGCTTGCTTCTTACAGCTCACTGCCACATGGTCATGGTTCATGTGTGTAGGGTGTTTGGTTTATAGGAGGAAAGATCTAATGAGCCTACTATAATGATCGATTACTGTATGAAAATTTACCGAAATTTGACTTTATCTTGCTATTTTCCCAGGTGAGATTCTGTTGCTGTTATTTGTAGGAAATAATATACCACCGCTTTAGTCACCAGTGTGTTGCCAGGGTTTTCCTATGAAGTTGGTTTATACCTGGTACTTTATTCTTTGAATGAAATTAATATGGTTAGGATTTTTCATTGATTTAAACTTGGATTGAGAATTGAACTTTGTCTTATGACTTCACTATTTGATTATAGTACGAACACTTCTCGCTGCGGAGAGTACTGAAATGGGAATGAACTTAAGGGAAAGGGGTAGGGGTAGGGTTTAAGGGGAAAGGGTATGAGTTAAGGGGTAAGGTGAAGTGCTGCCACCAGCTCAGGCAAGTAGTTCTATGGTTTTACTTCCTGGGCATGTTTGAATAGATATATATATTAAATTTATCTTGGTAGTCGTGGTTGATACGTGGAATTATACCGAGTGAGGCTGAAAAATTCTTTTGGAGAACGTGGGGAAATATTTCCATAACACGCGGAATAGTCACCTGGGGTTTTTGCAATAAACACAAGAACTATATTTGAAACATCATCCTATTTATTCACCATGAAACATTATTTCTGTTTGAGATCTTAGACACATACATAAACTCTAATTTGGAACGGGCAAGCTCTTTAGAGCATAACCTCCCTCATAAATCATTCTTAGAACTACCACCTATGTCCGTATCAACTGAGCACTATAGGTATACATGGAATATATATATATAGGAGAGAAAATGTGAGAGTAATGAGTTGGTGTGGGGATTCACTGTACCATGTGGCCTGGTTTCTGTAGGGGAGTGGATGAGAGACTCCCGTCGAAGCCTATAGTGAAGTGGAGAGACGACTCGCGTTAATAACACTTATAAGGATGGGGCAGGCCTCCTAGGCGTTAGTGAAACTGAACAACTGTACCTATATTTGGAATATAGATAGAACTAACAGAAGGAGGGGGGGGGGGAAATTAGGAGCGAGTTACTGAGGACTTACCTATAGTGAAGTGGAGAGACGACTGGCGTCCCTCGGGGTGACTAAGGCGAGATGTGGCTTAGTCGCGGGAAGAAAGGGGAATGTTCGGATTCTATGAAGTTGGCCTCTCCTGAAGGGAGTAAAAGACCTGAATGGGCTAATTAAACTAATGAAACAAGTATACCTATGAAATGGCTGCCTAAATACAGTTCTGTTACTTTGATATAGAAGAATTTAATATTTTTACTCTAATATCCAGGGAAAGTGTATTGGGTTTCGTTTCAAGCATACGAACGCGTTTTTAGAGCGACGTGGTATGGGAGTCTGAATAGAAATTTGGTAGACTTTCAATTAGCGAATAACTGGACTAACCCATCCATGTATGACCGTTAATCTTTCACTATGGTGATATTTGAAGGACATTAAGAATTAGGAGTGTTTCCTGATCTGATGGAGGGTGAGGGGAGGATGAAACGCTTTGAATCCTTTAGTTATCAATGATCGCGAGATAAGTGTCCCACGAATTTTGACTTGTACCCGGAATGTCGGGGGGGGGGGAGGGGGAGTGAAAGGAAGGGAGGAAGATAGAAGTGAGAATGAAAGAAGGAAGATAAATTTCACGAGAAACTAAAAGATTGAATTGCTTACGGGCATAACCCGGGAATTGTATGATAGGAATTCCCATCCTATCTCTTCCGAATAACGGGCATTACATCCTCACCCACCACCACAAACCATCCCTTTGCGCACAGGGCACTTCAAACCGGCTTGTGTGCTTCTAAACCATGTGGGAATCCCACACACTCCACTGTTAAGTTGATTGGTAGGTGTAGTGTTTTTATTACTGTTTTATGATTTTAATTTTAATTTTTTATTTTAGGCTAGGCATTTTAAATGAGCATATCATTATAATTTGTATATTTAAATTTTTAATAAAAAATTTTGTATCCGATTTTAGGCTGATGATGGCTTATGTATAGCCGAAACGTTCAAATAAAACAATCAAGATGTTTTTACCCGCGCTGGTTTATATCTTCATTATAAGATCTCGCTTCCCTCATGGAGAAAGTATTGGGTCTCTCTCTCTCTCTCTCTCCTCTCTCTCTCTCTCTCTCTCTCTCTCTCTCTCTCTCTCTCCTCTCTCTCTCTCTCTCTTCTCTCTCCTCTCTCTCTCTCTCTCTCTCTCTCTCTCTCTCTCTCTCTCTCTCCTCTCTCTCTCTCCCTTATTTTATATATATATATATATATGCAGGGGCGGATTGGCCATAGGGCAAACCGGGTTGTGTCCCAGTTGGCTGGAGGGTCTGGGGCCGGTCTGAGTCCCAATGGGGCCGGCCCTCTGTAGCGCAGTATGGTACGGTTGTGAGAGACGCTTATGCCCGGAGACAGTATGCCTCGTCTGGCTCAAGCTAGACGAGGCAGCCTGGCTTCTCCTCCATCCCTATCCCGTATTCTAGCTATTGAATTTGAAGGAGTATGACCCCAGAGACGGATTGGCCACAGGACACACTGGGCTGTGTCCCGGAGGATCAATGGGTCTGAGGGCCGCCGGCGCCGGGGCGCGGGGGCCAGACTCGAGTACGCTTGACGAACAAGTGGCTATCGAGATTAGAGCCTGGTTATATTATTGGTACGAAATCATATGTACAACATTTTATGAAGCAATTTATAAGAGAGAGAGAAAGAGAGAACAGGTGTTTCTAGCATGGGTGTATAATAATATAACTCCAATGAATTCTGGCATATTTATTTGAGATCGTTGACGTTGAGACGGCTATCTTGGCCTCAAAATCCTCCTTTTGGCACATGGTCCACAACAAACTGTACAGTTTAATGGCACCACGGGCCACACCTTTTATTTTTGTACAGTTCAAAGGACTAGTCAAGGACAAAAAAAAAGCCCGATAAGTTTCCAGTGACTATAAAGATGACTGTAAGGGAATATAGAAAGGGGGGTGAGTCAATTTAGTTCGGGAGGTGTCTTATTACTCCTTTCTTGAAAAAAAATTGTCGTCGGAAGGTGGAAGAATAGAAACAGAAAGAGTATTCAAGAGTTTACCAGTGAAGGGCATGGAAGAGTGAAGATACTTGTTAACTTTTGCACTGGAAGATGGGCAGGATAGGGATGAGAATGAGTAGAAAGTCTTGTACAGCGAGGCCGCGGGACGGGGTGAGGCTTGCAGCTAGCAAGGTTAGAAGAGCAGTGAGCACGAAAATAACGATAGAAGATAGCAAGAGAAGAAACATTGCGGCGATGACTTAAAGATTGAAGACAGTCGGTCAGAAAAGGGGAGTTGATGAGACGAAAAGTTTTTTATTCTACCCTGTTGAGGAAAGCTGTATGAGTGGATCCCCCCCAAACATGTAAGACATACTCCATACATGGACGGATAAGGCCCCTGTACAGAGCAAGCAACTGGGATGGAGAAAAAATTGGACGCAGACGCCAGAGGACACATAACTTCTTAAAAGTTGTTTTAGCAAGAGATGAGATGTGAGATATCCAGTAAAAAAATTTTGTAAAGGATAGTCAAAGAATATTCGTTGTAGAATAAGAAGGCAGTTGAGGTTCATTGATGAAGAAGGGATAGTTAGTAGTGTGGTAAGTTTTGTCGAGTAGATAGGTGAAGAAACTGGGTTTTTGAGTCATTGAACAAAAGAAGCTAGGTTTGCTTTGTCCTAATCAGAAATTATAGAAAGGTCAAAAGTTAGGCGCTCAGTGGCATCTCTCCGTGATTCACTTAGTTCCTGTTGAGTTGGACGCCTAAAGAACGACGTTGAAAAATGCAGGGTAGAATCATCAACGAAGGAGTGGATAGGGCATTGAGTTAGAATTAGAAGATCATTAATGAATAATAGAAAGAGTGATTGATAGGACAGAACCCTGAAGAACACCACTATTAATAGACTTAGGAGAAGAAGAATGTCCGTCTACAGTAGCTGCAATAGAACGGTTAGAAAGGAAACTGCAGATGAAGGGGCAGATAAAAGGATGGAAACCGAATAATGGTAGTTTGAACATTAAGGATTTGTTTCAGACTCTATCAAAAGCTTTTGATATGTCAAGGGCATCTGCAAATGTTTCACCAAAACCCCTAAATATGGATGACCAAGATTCAGTTATGATAGCTTGAAAATCGCCATAAGATCGCCCTTTACGAAAACCGTACTGACGACCAGATAGAAGATTGTGAGCATATAGATGCTTAAGAATCTTCTTATTAAGTATAGATTCAAAAACGTTAGAAAGGCAGGAAGTCAAAGCTATTGGATAGTAGTTTGAAGGCTTAAAACGGTCACAATTCTTAGGGACAGGTTGAATGTAAACAAATTTTCAGCAAGGAAAGGTGGAAGTAGATAAACGAAGACGGAAAAGTTTGACCAGACAGGGTGCAAGAACAGAAGCCCAGTTTTTGAGAACAGTAGTAGGGATTCCGTCAGGACCGTAAGCCTTCCGAGGATCTAGGCCAGCAAGGGCAAATAATTCATCATTACGAAGGATCTTAATAACATAGTCAGAGGATGGAGGAGAAGGAGGAATTCATCAACCAGAGTGGAGCTTTTAGCAAAGGTTTGAGCTCAAAGTTCAGCTCTAGAAATAAATGATACAGCTGTGGCACCATTCAGAGAAACATAGGAGGGAAAGATGTAGAAGACAGATGTTTTTAGATGAAAGATTTAAGTTAAAAGATGTTTTTAGGTAGATGCCAGAAGTCATGAGATTAGTTTGATTCAGAAAAGTTTGACATTTTATATGAATGAAAGAGTTTTTGGTAGGTTGAAAAAATATTTGGCATGATTATGGACAGATATATAGAGGGCATGAGTTTCAGGAGATGGATGGTTACTGTACCGTCTGTGAGCCGCCTCTCTATCTTGTACAGCATGAGAACAAGCAGAGTTAAACCGAAGTGGACGGGCTTTGGGATTAGAGAAAGTGTGTGGAATGTACGCCTCCATAACAGAGACAATGACCTCAGTTATGCGCTCTGCACAGAGAGATGGGCCTCTGACATGGAAGCAATAATTTGATTCCATTGAAAATCAGAGTAGTACTCCCTTAGGTCCTCCCACTTAGCTGATTTGAAAGGCCAGAAGCACCTCCGCTTAGGTGGGTACCGAGGCGGCACCGGAGCGATAAGACAAGGTACATAAATATAATTGTGATTGGAGGAACCCAACGGAGAGAATAGTTTCACAGAGTAAGCAGAAAGGGTTAGTAGTTAGGAAAAGGTAAAGAATGTTGGGCGTGTCTCCGTGGATGGTCAGGAATACAGGTAGAGTGCTGCACCAGCTGCTCTAAGTCTTGGAGGATATACAAATTGTAGGCTTGTTCACCAAGCTGGACAGTGAAAGAAGATGATAGCCAAAGCTGGTGGTGAACATTGAAATCACCAAGTAATGAGTACTGAATGATAAGACTCATGTAAATCTCAAAATAAGTGATTATATTGATGGGAAGTATGAGAAATGTGCATATTTATAGTGAAGTGGATTGTGTGGCGGGATGATCAGCAGCTGTGTTGATGCCCAGTCCAGTTTGTTGGTTAGAATTGAAATATTTTGTAAAATGGTTCGTGAATGACTGGGTTTATTGCGCGAATCTAGACTTATTGCTTCAATAGCTTTTCAGAGTGTGAAAACGCACTTTCATACAATAGCTATGGAAACAAATATACAAGTGTGGTGTACCATTATGACATACTTTTTGGTTTTAATCAATCAATCATTGGGGGCATACGCCGGGGGCCGGGGCCTCCAAAAACCCCGACGCCACTCCCGGGGGGCACCACGGCGAGTTCCCCTGCAGGCCCTTTCCCATACCAAACAGCTCTCGACAAGAAAACTCAACTTGCCCTAGCCACGGGCCCTTTTGGGGGCCCCCTGGCCTCCTCCCCGCCCCCGGGTTTTCTTTACAGATCAAGATGGGGAAAGGGTCGGTTTTGGGTATTGCCACTGCCCATATGCCCAAAATTGGCGTGACGGACTAGCAGGTAGTGCCGATTCAGTCACCGGGGGCAAACGCTGATTTTAACGTAATCACACAGCGATCCCCCATATTTTGCGAAGCCTTATACCCCCTAGCCCCAAAGCCGCCCTCCGGGGGACTTTTGGCAGCTCCCGCGGAGGCTATTGGGGGGCCTTTGGTCACCACTGTGTTTGGTGGGGCTTCGGCCACCAAACACAACTCTCCAGAAGCCCCCCTAACTTTCCTGAAACATGGGTGTGAAGTGTATTATCAAAGCCAAACCCCTTCACATCACCCCAACCCCTTCACACACCCCCAAAAAACCCTTTCCCTCACCCCAACCCATTTTATCACCATTTCCCCTACCCCCACCCATTTCCCACCCCCCCACCATTACCCATCACCCCACACCCCTTCATCACCATTACCCATCCCCCCACCTTTCCCCCACCCATCACCAAACACCCCCACCCTCACTCCCCATTACCCCCACCCCCTACCTATTCCCCCACCCCCACCCCTCACCCCACTCACACTCAACCCATTCCCACACCCTCCACCCTTACTCACCCCTTACCATCAAAACCCAAAACCCCCTTCACTCCCCATTACCCATCGCCCTCCACCCATCACTTACCCCTTTCCCATCAAAACGCACCCTTACTCACCCTTACCCATCACCCCCCACCTATTCCCTTCCATCACCCTCCCCCCCAAACCCTCCCCCCACCCATTCACTCACCCCTCACCCCCCACCAAATTTTCCATCACCCCCCCCTTTTACTCACCCATTCCCCCCCCCTCTACCAAGGTTTTCCCCAAATTTTCCCCAACCCACTTTTTTTTTTTCCAATTTCGCTAAAAGTACTAAAAATAAAAAAAAAAAAAATAAAAAAGTGATCGATCATCCATAAGGTGCTTAAAACCCTTCCCTGGTCAAGCGGTTCCAAAAATGGTATGTGAGTGGATTTCCCCCAGGGGGGCGGGAAACCCATACCAACAACACACACACAACCAACACACACACACACCACACACACACACACACACACACACAGACAGACAGACAGAACCTTTTGCTTTTATTTTTATAGAAGTCATTGATTCGTCTCTTAAAACACTATTTAGTGTCCTGTTCACAAACCCTAGAGTAAAAAAAAGGGATACAAGCGCTTGAAGATCGGATCTGTGTCCTTCTGCCAGGTACCGCAAGCCAAATTTCCCCCTGAGCGAGTCCATAACACCGGGGCTAGGCAATCCCCCCGTTTAAACTTGACGTGACCCCCGCATTATGGACTGCGCTACCAAGGGATGTAAAACTTTCCAAGATCTCAATGTCCCCGCCACACCCGAACAGACTTACGTTTATCTAGTAAGTCTCCCAAACCCCACCGGGACNAACTATCTTCTCTGATTATAATGAAGAGATTTGTACATACGTTCATTTTGAACATATAAGTGTTAAATCAAAGGACGAGTTAAATACGACACACTTATATATTCGCCGCGACGTGGATACCTTGGTGTGAAAATCTCCTGACGCCCATAACGCCTCCGCCTCCGCCCTTCACGGGCGGCCTCGATCACGGCTGACCGCTTTGGATCACAAGACAGGCAATATTGATTAAAAGCCTACAGCGATTTCAACCCCCTATCCACCGATAAGTATCCTAGTTAGTTGACTAATTGGGGTACTGTGTCGGGATGAGATAGACGATTGATTTTGTATAGGTAAGACCTCAAATTAAATATATGTATGTGACATAAATTTCCACATGCGGTTTAGTTGTTTTAATCCCCTTCTTTGTTGCCCCGGTAATCCATTGGTTTATCGGGGAGGCAAGGGCGACGTGTCTTCCCTCTTCTTTCCCCATTTTGGGGGACGTCAGGGTGCCCCCTTTTTTCCAGACGGTGTCTTGTCTCTGCCCTTTTGGTTTTGCCTTCAGGGTGGCGAATGGGACGTCCGTGGTGATTTCTGGTGGCCGGGGCTACACCTACGCCTACCCCTGTGTCTCGGGGCGGAGCTTTCGGGGCCTTCTGGTTGCCACGTGTCCTCTGGCCCGCCCCGCCCATCCTCCTTTGTGGCATATAGTTATTGGTTTATAGCTATTTGTTTATATATATGACATATGATGTATATGTACTCTATAAGTTCTGGCCCCGGGTAACCATTTCCGGAGCGGCCGTCCAGGGCGGCGCTCATCTTACTGCGCCCCCATTTTTTGGGGGGGCGGAGGTGTGTGTCCTCTTTCAGGCTAATCAGGAGATTTGCCACGTGTTACCTGCGAGTGGCTCTTCGTTCGGAATGGATTCGTCGCTAGTGCTGGTGCCCGGAGTGTCGCAGGCGTCGCACAGCCAGCACCCATCCCCGCCCGGACCCTCCCAAGGGCCGGGTCATGGCGTCGGGCGTTTCCTTGCCTGCCACGTGGAACCAGCGGGAGGCGGATAGATTCGTCGCTCGTGCTGGTGCCCGGGGCGTCGCAGACGTCGCTCAGCCACCCCCCACCCCCGCCCGGACCCTCCCAAGGGCCGGGTCGGGGCGTCGGGCGTTTCCTGGCTTGCCATGTGGACCCAGCGGGTGGCGGATGGATTCGTCGCTGGTGCTGTTGCCCGGGGCGTTGCACCCCCACCCACCCCCTCCCGGACCCTCCCAAGGGCCGGGTCGGGGCATCGGGCGATTCCTGGCTTGCCATGTGGACCCAGCGGGCGGTGGATGGATTCGTCGCTCGTGCGGATGCCCGGGGCGTCGCACCTCCCCCACACCCGCCCGGACCCTCCCAAGGTCCGGGACGGGGCGTCGGGCGATTCCTTGCTTGCCATGTGGAACCAGCGGAAGGCGGATGGATTCGTCGCTCGTGCTGGTGCCCGGGGGTCGCCTCTTCCCCTACCCCGCCCGTGCCCCTCCCAAGGGTCGGAATGGGGCGTTGGGTGATTCCTGGCTTGCCATGTGGGAGGCGGACCGGAGTGCGACGATTCAGCCGTCCTGCCCTGGCCCCCCTTCACGCCCCTCTGCCCCCCCTTCGGGTAGGGGTATGGGTCAGTGTTGGTGGAGGGCGACGTCCGGAGTGCTGTCGCGTCGGGGCTTTTGCCGCTCGACTTCTCCATTCCCTGCCCTCTTTGCCTTCCTTGCCAGGAAGGGGAGAGGGAGCGTGTTGATTCATGGGCCTGAGGATTCTCGCCGCTGCCCCCCCCCCCTCTCGCCACTCTTCCCAGCCCCCCTTCGGGAGGGTGTGGGTTGGTGTTGGTGGGGGGCGCTGCCCTGTTTGCTGTTGATTCCTGCCTCGACACGTGGGGACCGGAGTGCGACGATTCAGCCGTCCTGCTCTGGCCCCCCCTCACGCATCTCTGCCCCCCCTTCAGGTGGGGGTATGGGTCAGTATTGGTGGAGGGCGACGGCCGGAGTGCTGTCGCGTCGTGGCTTTGGCCGATCGACTCCTCCTTTCCCTGCCCTCCTTGCCTTCCTTGCCAGGTAGGGGAGAGGGAGCGTGGTGATTCTTGAGCCTGTGGACTCCCGCCGCTGCCCCCCCCCCCCTCTCGCCGCTCTGCTCAGCCCCCCTTCGAGTGGGTGTGGGTTAGTGTTGGTGGGGGACGGCGCCCGGAGGGATGTCGCTTCGTGGCTTTGGCCGCTCGCCTCCTCCATTTCCTGCCCTCTTTGCCTTCCTTGTCAGGAAGGGGAGAGGGAGCGTGGTGTTTCTTGGTGCCTGGGGATTCGCAACGCCTCCCGCCCCTTCTACTCTCCGTGGGTCGGGGCGGGGCGTGCAGCGGGTCGTGGCTGGCCTCGTCGGGGCAGGTGTGCTTCGATGCAGTCTTTGCCTGGATCCTCCCACCACTCTAAACCAACCCTCCGGGAGGTGCATTGAGTCGGTGGTTGTGGCGTCGCCTGGTGCTTTGTCTTTTATGGCGTTGCTACTCAACTCTTGTGACGTTGTGACAACTGAGTCACAGGTCCCCCTCTTGCGCGTCCTTCTCGCCAGGGTTTGCTTCTGCGACTGCGGGCTTCGGCGATGTCTGATGGGAGTGCTCAAACAGGGATGGGGTTGTGGCCTTCCCCAGGCCGGAGAGGTGTCGGTTCGTGGTCTTCCACCTTCCTGCTTCCTGTCTGCCGGGGGCCTCCTCCTCCCTTTTCGCTGCAGAGTCTTCCACTTGCGTCTTCCCTCGTCCCTCCAGGGGTGCTTCCTCCGACTTGTTGGCTTGAGCGCCGGTGCTGGCGTCGTTTCCCTGCCTGGCTTTCGCCAGGAGGGTGCACGGGTGGCCAGGTGGCTTTCTCTTGGTGGCCAGTCCCAGCCCTGGCCTCACTTTCTGCTGTCTGTGGGGAGCTGGCGACCGCGTGTGCCGCGTTCGGTGCCCCCCCCTCCTCGTCGACGGGGCCGTTGCTGGCCGCTGGGCCCCTCGGCATGAGGCCTTTCGTGGCCTGCCGGTGATGCCTCGACTCCAGGTTCTCCGGATTGGCCCCTTCGCTTCGGGGGTCTTGTCGGAGCCTTTCCTGCTGCGGTGTCTCGCCTCGTTCCCTCCCCCCTCCCCCACCTTCGGGCTGGTGTCTCCTCAGGCCCCCAGACCCTCTCGGTCGGGGGGTTGCGGGTAGGGTCCCGCAGGGTACGCCGGGGCTCCTTTTGTCTGGAAGGGCAGTCCCCGCACGTTCGATTGCGGCAGGGTGGCCTCCTGGAGCTTGGGTGGGATAACCGGTGCGGTTCTTCTTGGTTCGAATGCTCCTAGTCGCGGGCTTTTTGCTCCGGGCATACTGTCCTCCCCTGGGCCGCCACCTAGGGTCGCTCTGGTTTCCCGTTCCTCCCTTCCTGGACCTCCTCAATGTGTTTCGGGTGGCCTGTCCGCTGTGGGGCTGGGCCGCTTGGGTGGTCTAGAGTGGTCTTCCTTGGCCCTGGTTCAGACTGCCGCCGCTTCGACGAACGCCCCTTGATTTCCCTCCTGTGTCTGGCCGTTTGGCTCTCTACGGTTCTCTACTTAGGGATACTCACCATGATCACCGTCCTCTGTTTTGCTACCCAGGGGACCTCCAGGTCCGTCCTTCTTTTGCCCCTCTCGGTGCGCATTTTGGTCCTGGTGGCCCATGTCCCCCTCCGTCTGTCTGCCAGGTTCCTGCCGGGTGTGGAGTTCGCGTGGTCCGCCGCACTCTCTCGCCTCCGGGGTGTGTTGGTGGTGCGCTTTGCGGCTCTCTGTCGGCAGTGGGTCTTTCCGGTGATGGCCCTCTTCGCGCGTCCAGGCGCTCTGCCCAGCAGCTGTCCTTTTTGACGAGGAAGGACCGGGCCCTCCGGGAGCGGCCGGACGCCCTCTTGGTTGGCTGGAACAGGTGGCGCTTTGTTTACCTGTTTTCCTCCTCCCAGCCCCTGCGTCCTCCTGAAAGCGTGCTACGTTCTGTGATTCAACAGGGGCTGGGTCCCTCTGGTGCCTCCTCTCTGGCCGGCCCAGCCTTAGTTCTCCGTTCTGTGGACTTCGTGTCCCTCCTCTGTTCCTTTTGGGGGTCCTCGCTCTGCTGGAGGAGCTCTCTGCCGGGATTCCTTCCACCTAACCGCTACCCGTCTGGTGTTTCTCTCCGATCATCATCTGCTAGGCTGTCCGGGTCCCTCTGGGCGCCCTTTCTGTCTTTCCTCAATCGGTCAGATCTTCGTCGCGTTTCGGGGTCAGTGGTCCTGGATTTCCTCTCCTTCCTGGCCCCCAACAGGTGGTGGTCCTCTGCCCCTTTCTCCGCTCGCCTGGCGTCGCTGGGTGGGCGAATACGGCCGGGTATTCGTCCTGGACTGCCGTTCGGTGGCCCTACTGAAGTGGGGGGGTTTCCTCCTGTTTCCCCCCCGTCGTCCTGTCCCCTTCTGGTCCCTGATGACCGTCCTCCAGTACCTCCTGCACGACCAGTTTCGGTCCGGCACTCCCGGGTATCGTCTTCTCCCGTCGGTCCTGCTCCTTTTTTTGTTGCCCTGGCGACGGGGTTTCGGGCCTCTCCCTGTAGGCGCTGTCCAGTTTCTCCCGATGGCCTGTCTTCTCGCTTCTCGCGGGATGGATCTGCTGTCTCCCTCTCCCTCTCGGCCGCGGTCCTGGGTAGGCCAGGTGGGAGGTCATCCGTCTCCGGCCGGTTGTGGTGCCGGCTTGGAGGGTGGGGGTCGCCCTCCACCCTTTGTGTTTCGGCGCTTCGACGTTGCTTGGCTTAGTCTGCGTCCTGGGCGGGTGGCCCGCTGGCGCGGGTATGGGGTCCGTGGAGTCCGGCCTCGTGCTTCGTGGCTCGTTTCCTCTCTCACTCCGTCGTTAACTCGCCTTGTGATGCCCTGGGCTCCCACCTTCCGGCTGGTCTGGTGTGGTGGTTGCTCAGCGTGCCTGCCCATGTCGACTCCGCCTGTTTCTTGTGGATGCTTTTCGTTCCCTTTTGTTTTCTTGAGCAGTTGCCTTCCTTCTCCCCTCGGGGGTTGGGAGCTTCTTGCCCCGTCTGCAAGTGGCAGGTAGCTAATGCACTAGCTATAAGGGGACCTAAAATGACGGCTTTGAATTATGAAAAGCTTATTTTTGGGTCCACGACATAGCTAGTGCACGGCCTTCGGTCTCCCACCCTTCCTTCCCCACCATGTTTTCAGCCCCTCTACCCGGGGGAGCTTCTCGGGATGGGTAGGAATGTCTGGCGTCTGCCGGGAGTGGCAGGTGCCGGCGTGTGACTGGCAGACGTGTTCTACTTCTTAGTAGTTAGTTATTTTCTGCAATGTTGCAGCTTTCTAGTGCAGCCTGGTATTCATCAGATGTGGAATAAGGTTGCCCGGATTATCCAAGGATTACCCTGGGTGGCGATAGATCCTACCTGTTAGCTAGTCCACTAGCTATGTCGTGGACCCAAATAAATAGGCTTTTCATACTTCAAAGCCGTCAGTTTGGATTTTGCATGACGAATTTTTTTTCATTTTAACTTTTATTCTCTCTCTCTCTCCCCCACATTTTTTTTTTTCTCTCTCTCTCTCTCTCTCTCTCTTTTTTTTTTCTTTCTCTCTCTCTCTCTCTCTCTCTTCTCTCTCTCTCTCTCTCTCTCTCTCTCTCTCTCTCTCTCTCTCTCTCTCTCTCTCTCTCTCTCTCTTCTCTCTCTCTCTCTCCCTCTCTCCTCTCTCTCTCTCTCATCCTCTCTCTCTCTCTCTCTCTCTCTCTCTCTCTCTCTCTCTCTCTCTCTCTCTCTCTCTCTCTCTCTCTCTCTCTCCTCCCCCCCATTTTTCCTCTCTCTCTCTCTCTCTCTCTCTCTCTCTCTCTCTCTCTCTCTCTCTCTCTCTCTCTCTCTCTCTCTCTCTCTCTCTCTCTCTCTCTCTCTCTCTCTCTCTCTCTCTCTCTCTTCTCTCTCTCTCTCCTCTCTCTCTCTCTCCTCTCTCGTCTCTCTTCTCTCTCTCTCTCTCTCTCTCTCTCTCTCTCTCTCTCTCTCTCTCTCTCTCTCTTCTCTCTCTACTCTCTCTCTCTCTCTCTCTCTCTCTCTCTCTCTCTCTCTCTCTCTCTCTCCTCTCTCTCTCTCTCTCTCTCTCTCTCTCTCTCTCTCTCTCTCCTCTCTCTCCTCTCTCTCTTCTCTCTCTCTCTCTCCTCTCTCTCTCTCTCTCTCTCTCTCTCTCTCTCTCTTCTCCCCCCTCCCTCCAATACAGCAGATCAAAGCTATTGTTACATCGCGGCACCCTGCCCCCTTCACTCTTCATTCCTTCCATCCCTTTACGCTCATGGACAGCTCGAGGCAACCCTTTTCAAAGACCTCAGTGTGCTATGATGTTACAGGATACTGCCCCTAAGGAACCCCTGCATGAAAGGCCTTGTGGAACCCCTACAGACACGCAACTTGGGAGATTATGTAATTTATTCTTCTTTCAGAGGTTTTTTGTTGAGGATTTTTCAGTCTTTCTATCTTTCTTTACTCTGTCATGTGTATGAGCGTGCTAGCGTGCGTGTGCGCGCGCGTATGTGTGTGTGTGTGTGTGAGAGAGAGAGAGAGAGAGAGAGAGAGAGAGAGAGAGAGAGAGAGAGAGAGAGAGAGAGAGAGAGAGAGAGAGAGAGAGAGAGAGAGAGAGAGAGAGAGAGAGAGAGAGAGAGAGAGAGAGCGAGAGAGAGAGAGAGAGAGAGAGTTTTTATCCTGCCTTGCTATGAGGAAGTGTTAGAAAGGTCTATTTTTTGTGTTATTTGTTATGGTAGCTGTTATACATGACTGGTGACGTGACAGGTCGAAGTGAAAAGCAGTCGACAATATTTGCATCGCTAGAATTAAATAAAAGAGATAGATAGAGGAGGAGGAGGATTACATAGGATTACATAGGAATAACAGAGACCAGGAGACCTATTGGTCCATAACGAGGGTATCTGCTGCACTACATACTTCTAACTATCAACTTCTTGTAAGAAAACAGTTGGAAAATGATACCATGTCCCTAAAGAGGATAGGAACATGGAAGTTTCATAGTGTAGAATGATAGGATATGAAAAATACTAACTACAACTACCACTACAACTAATCGATACGGGGGACTAGATATGAATTTGCAATATCAATACCCATTTACTTAAAGTGCGCGTCAAGTCTGTTTTTAAATGTAGTTATTGTGCTGGCTCCGACAACATTTGCTGGTAACTTGTTCCATCGATCAACGACTCTAACATTGAAATAATTTTTACGGAGATCGGTGATGCAGCGTTGACCGTTAGTTTTAAACCATTATTTCTTGTTCTCACTTGAGTTGAAAGCTCGAATAGGTTATTTTGATTAATGACATCAAATCCTTTTAGGATCTTAAAGGTTTCTATCAAGTCCCTACGGATTCTTCGATCATTTAAGGGAAACATATTAAGTTTCCGCAGTCTCTCTTCATAAGATGAATTTCGCAGAGATGGAATTTGTTTGGTTGCTCTTCTTTGCACTGATTCCAATTTGGCTTGATCTTTTACGAAACAGGGCGACCAGAATTGAACGGCATATTCCAAGTGCGGCCTAACCAAGGACGTGTATAAATGTGTCATTACTTTCGGAGTTTTATATTCAAAGTTCCGTTTAATAAAGCCCAACATCATATATGCCTTTTTACTGGCAGCTAGGCAATGCGGACTGGTTTTCAGATCATTACTGATAATGACACCTAAATCCTATTCCTGCTGTATTTCAGTTAACGATTTATTTTGCATTTGATAGTTATATCTCAGGTTATCGTTGCCTATATCTTTACTTTACATTTATCGGAAATTTATTTTAATACCATTTTCACTCCAATCTGATAGTTTTGCGAGATCCGTTGTATTAGTTCGCATTTTTTTCTCTAGTTATTTTTCCCCTTTTGTGTCATCTGCAAATTTCGATTTGCGAGGAGGAGGAGGGGAAAGGGGAGGGGGAGAGGTGGAGGAGGATTACATAGGATTACTAGGAATTACAGACACCAGGAGACCTTTGGTTCCATGACGGGGGTATCTCTGCACAAATATACTACTAACTATCAATTACTTGTAAGAAAACATTTGGGAAAATATCCTGCCCCTAAAAGGATAGTAACGGGATTTTCATAGTGGCGGATGATAGGATATGAAAATCTAACTAAACTCACGCCACAACTAATCGTACGGGGACTAATATAATTCGCATATCATACCCATTTTTTTTCAGTGCGCGTCAAGTCTGTTTTTAAATGTAGTTTTTGTGCGGCCCCCAAAAAAATTTTTGCTGGTAGCTTTTCCCACGATCAACGACGCAACATTAAAAATCATTTTTGGGAATCGGTGATGCAATTTGCCGTTTATTTTAAACCATTATTTCTTTTTGTCACTTGATTGAAAGCTCGATAGGTTCTCTTGATTAATGACATCAAATCCTTTTAGGATTTTAAAAGGTTTCTATCAAGCCCCCCACGGATTCTTCGATCCTTTAAAAAAACAATTAAGTTTCCGGGGAGTCTCTCTTCATAAGATAATTTCGCAAGATGGAATTTTTTAGTTGCTCTTCTTTGCACTGATTCCATTTGGTTTTTGATCTTTTACGAAACGGGGCGACCAAATTGAAGGGCATTTTCCCCAAGTGGGCCTAACCAAAGGACTGTATAATTGTGTCTTACTTTCGGAGTTTTTGTTCAAAATTGCTTTCAAAAGCCCAACATCATTTTTGCCTTTTTCACTGGCACTGGGCATGCACGGGTTTTTCAGATCATTACTGATGATACACCTAAATCCTTTTCCCTTTACTTCATTTAAAACGATTTAATTTCATTTGATAGCTATATTTGGGGTTATCTTTTTCCTATAGCTTACTTTACATTTATGGGAAATTTATTTTAATAGCCTTTATCCCTCCAATCTGATATTTGTTTGAGATCACTTTTTTATGAGTTCGCAGTTTTCTCTAGTTTTTCTTTTTACCCCCCTTTTGGTGTCATCTGCAAATTTCGATATTTTGATACAAATCCCCCAGTCCAGATCGTTGATATATTCAGAAAAAGATAGGACCCAGACCGAGCCTTGAGGGACCCCCTTAGTAACATCTAAAAGAACAATGCCCCCCTTTATTACTACCGTTTGTTTACGATTTGAAAGCCAAACCCAATCATGAACTAATTGCTCTCCTAAGCCATGTACCCTTAACTTGGGCAAAAGTCCCCCTTATGTGGGAAATGTATCGAAGGCTTCTGAAAAATCAGGTATATTACATCCGGGGATTTTTGCTATCATTTGAATAAATGCATTAAAAAAATCCAGTAGGTTTGTTAAGCGGGATCTTTTATTCGAAATCCTGCTGGGAGTTAGTATTTTTAATTTTCATTTTTTTAGAAAAAAACTATTTTTCCCGCAATTTTTCCCCCAAATAGTTTTAACAATACAACGTTTGCTAATTTGGGGGTAATTACTTGCTAGGCCCTACACCCTTTCTGAATTGTGTCATATTTGCTAATTTCCCATCTAGGAACACTTTATCCTTTAGGTTTTATTGAGAATAAATTTTTTAAAGAGGCGAAAATTACTATGAAATTTGCGAATTAAACGCGGCGAAAATTTTGTCCCCCCCCCGGATTTTGCTGGGTCGGTTTTTTTGCAAAAACTTTTTATATTTCGTCTACTGTTTCTCTCCTTATCCAAACTAATCACTTTCGAGTCCCCCCCATACTGTTCTGGTAAAATGGAGCTTCGTCTTTTTTAATAAATACCGCCTTAAAAATATTCATTGAGTACAATGCCCTGCTCTTATTTTAAATTTTCCAAAATGGTATTTTTTATCTTTCAGTGGCCCAATACTTGTTTCGGGGGGGCGTTTTTCTTTTTTCAACGTATTGAAAAAAACCCTTTTCGGTTGGGTTTGGATTCTTTGCAATTTTTTCTTCTTCCCCGCGCTTTTTTAGTCTTTTTTATCGTTTGCAACGACGTTTTTGTCATTGTATTCTCTAGAACCATCCCCCCATTTGATCGCTTTAAAAATTTATAACGCTCGTCGCTTACTGCCAATGATTTGTTGAATCTCATTTGTCATCCAACTGGGTTTCTTTATGTTTTTAGACGTTCCCCTTATCTGGAACTTGTTTTTCACCCCGATGATTTTTTTGTGTAAATTCACTTTTTTCGGCGTTATTACCGTTAATAGGTCAACCCAATCACTTCGCTTGACCTGCTGATCTTCGCCCAATTGCTTTATTATAATTGGGACTAATAACCGATTTTCATGTGTCTACATTGCAATTTTTTGCCGCATCTGATTACCTGTGATCATGTTTGCCAAATGTTCCCTATATCGCAGTATCAATCAAATTTGTCGGTATGAAAACTAATCTAGATACTATTTCCCTTGAGCTCGGACCACCTGATTTAGATATATTCGTTTACCATATCAACAATCGCGTACTTTCTCTATACAAAATTATTATTTCCATTTATAGAGGTAGGTTTAATCTCCCATATAATTTGGTCGTTATAATTGTTGATAACGATTTATCTCGTCCATAGAGGGGGCCCATCGACTTCCGCATTAGTTTGGGGACGATATTTTTGTTCCCAATAGTTAGCATTTACCTTTTGCTTAATCTTTTGCGTAGACGAGTCATAGTGTCTTTATCTACTTTATCGATTTTGTTGTTTGCAAATTATCTTTAATGTAAAGAATGACACCTCCACCTGCTTTAGCTTACTACAATTTAAGGAATGTCTTATACCCTGGAATGTTATTTCAGCTAATAAAAGTTTTTTTTTGTGTTGGACCTATATTACTAAGATATCTGGCGTTTGGAAACCAACGTATGCTATTAGATCATTACGCTATAAATTAATCTTCTGGAAATTTTAATATTATTTTAAAGTTCTTTAATATTTTGGTAACTTGCATGAGTGGTTTTTAACCGGCAGGTGTCTGGTTCCACTGTACCAGGGCGCTTTTTAAGGAAACTTTGATTATTATTTGCGGAAAATGGACGTGACCTACGTTGCTCTGGGTAAGCAGGGTTTGGGGATCTGCTACTGCGTCCGTTCGGGGAGGAGGAGTTGAGGCGATAAAAATGAGGAAGGAGAAGAAGGAGGAGGGAGGAGGGGGGTTTTTTAAAAGGGTCCTTATTGGACGTGGAAAACCTTACCGTGAAATGGCACGTGTCCTTTGAAAGCCCATTCTTGCTGCCACCTCGAAGTTGAAAAAGAATAAATATAATCACCATTCACAACAGATGGTCCTTAGCTTCTCTCTCTCTCTCTCTCTCCTCTCCTCTTCCTTCCTCTCTCTCTCTCTCTCTCTCTCTCTCTCATCCTCCCTCTCATCTTCCTCTCCTCTCCTCTCTGCTCCTCTCTCCCCTCCTCTCTCCCCATCTCTTCTCTCTCTCTCTCCCTCCCCTTCTCTCTCTCTCTCTCCTCTCTCTCTTTTCTCTCTTTTCCTCTCCTTTACTTCTCTTCTCTCTCTCTGTCTCTCTCTCCTCTCTCTCTCTCTCTCCCTCTCTCTTCTCTCCTCTCTCTCTCTCTCTCTCTCTCTCTCTCTCTCTCTCTCTGTCACTCTCTCTCTCTCACACACACACATACGCAAGCATCGTGTGTGTGTTTGGGTGTATAAGGTCACGTAAACAGCACATAGGTGCAAACTTTACTTGTGTAACAGAATATTTACAAGTCCCAAATTGAAGTGCAGGTATACGAGTTGGTGTGTTGGTAGTGTGGCTGGCTAGGGTGACGGCTGGGCAGGAACTCCCACTCGGTACATGGCGGGCCCCAGCTGTCGAATCTGTTGAGCCGTGCCGCCGACTCTGAAGCCTCGGAGCAGTTGGCGAGCGGTACAAGCCAACACTCCTTACATCTCCCTCCCGGGGGGGGAAAGAGGTTTTACGGAACGAAGCGTCCGGACGTCTGCGTTCACGAAAGTTTTCGGCGCTGCGGCTGGGGGGCTGGCGATGGCGACGAGAACCGCACCTTGCGGCGATCACCTACAGGAGAGTGGCCGGGGGTTCACCTGAGGTCGAAACGAAGCCTGGTGCTGGACGTAGGTAGCGGCGGTTCTTTCCAAAATTCCTCCCACTTGCAACTTGGACGTGGTAATCTCTGTGTTTACCGACACCAACTACCACCCCTGCTTGTTCCAGCCCCGAGACTTGAAAGTCTTGTATGCGTACAGGGGTGCCGAACACAAAAGCGGCGGTAAGGGGGGGAAACGGGAGGAGCGATCTAGTACCACTCCGCCTTTTCCATTCCCGCGGACAATTTGGCGTCGCACTCCTCATCGGCTGCCTGCCATTCGGGAGCGAATGCACCCCGGGTTTGGGGCCGGTACTCCCGGGTCCGGAGAGGACGCCGTAAAGCATCTGGGCTGGAGATCGACCATCAGGGGGGGGATGTTTCGGAGCTTCCATCAAGCCCCTTTTCGAAGGCCCATCTCTTCGTGCCCCCTGCTGTGGGGACTTTCGCAATGAGATATTTCGCCTTCTTCACGAAAGCCTCTGCGTGGCCGTTAGACGGGGGGTAACGGGGGGGAGATAAACATGATTAATGCCCCATCTCTTCACAAAGGGAAACCGAAAACGCAAAGTTTGAAAAACTGCGGCCTTCCGTCAGTCCGGAGCCGAACTGGTACCCCCACATCCTTAAAGATGCCACACAGCAGCTTCATCGTGATTCGCGACGTCGCCTCCCGACCATATTCTGCAATGCACGGCCACCCAGACAAGCGATCGGAGTAGATTAGGTAATCCTTACCAGGTGGGTGAAGAGGTCTGCCGAGACTTCCTCGAAGGGCCGTGATGGAAGAGGGTCCGAGAGTAGTGGCTCCTTCTGCTGTGACGGCAGCATCTCCTGACACGCGTTACAGCCCCTGACCGTGCTGGTGATGTCGTTTGTTAATGCCGGGCCCCCACACATTTTTGACGGGCCCAAACGCTTCGTCGCCTCGAGGGCCTCTAATGGGAGTCATGTAGTCGGGAAAGGACATGGCTCCTGAGCGAGGTAGGGATGACCAACCGCGAGCCATATAGCACCGTCCATCCTCAGGGGACAGGTCGTCCGCGGAGCTTCCTGTATCTTGCGGGGCGCCGGTAAATCTGGCCGGTTTTGCTGGAAAACCTGAAGAGACGTTATTAATTAGAACGGGTATGTTGTCTCAGTCCTCGCAGCTTCGCGTATGTCAATAATGACTGGGCCCTGCGTAAGGGTAAGAGTTAGGCTCAGAAATCTCACAGGCTCTGGCCAACACACATGTACGACGGGGTGGGCGACCTGAGATCGGCCTCCATATCAGCGGTGCTTTTGGCACAGCAACGGGGCGCGGGACAGTGCGTCTGGGAGTGCGTGGCTCCTTACCCTTTACGCCAGGGTGGTGGAAAAGAAGTATGGTGGGTTTTTTTCTCCTTCAGCCGCTGGATGCGAGGATTGTCTATTGCGTCCAGGGTGGGGGTGGCCAAAGGGTGGGAACGAGCGGCTTGTGGTCAACCACCAATTCGAAGGTAGAAAGGCCAAGCAAGTACATCTGGCACTTCCTCATAGCCCACACGACAGCAAGCAATTCTAGTTCCACCAAAGCATACCTATTTTCAGTATCGCTCAGGAACCCCTTTAATCACACTGCACTAACCTCAACTTGGTAACGTGACGCTGGGCAGGGCGTAACCAAGTCCCTTGAGACGGGAGGCGCCAGTTTGCAGGACTGTAGGTAGAGCAGGGTCAAAATGAGCCAGGACTGGGGTCGGACGAGAGGGCCTTTTTCACCGACTGAAAGGAGGGGCTGATGAGCTGGAGTCCAAACAAATTCTTTTCCCTTTGGGGTGAGAAGCGACCTAAGTGTGTCTGCTGCCTCGGCGACCTCTGTGGGGAAATCAGCTAGTTGGTTGACAACACCAAAGAAAGAGCGAAGGGTTTTTAGGTTGGTGGGAACTGGAAAATCTGCCACCGCTTTTGTTTTTCCCGGGTCACCAAATAACACCGTCCTCTGAGATGATGTACCCCAGAAATGGGCGGTTGGGAGGGAAACATGAAAATTTTCCGGTTGATGGGATGCGGTGAAGCCGGAAGCGTTCCAATATCTGCCTTAGCCCGGGGCGAGGTGCTCCTCGTAAGTATGTCCCACACAGCACATCGTCGACGACCTTTGTGGGGAGTTGGCAACACTTTTCCAATGCGATGTCCCCACGCCTGCAGAATCGTCACCTGTAGAGACAAATCCCATCGGTCCACTTTGGAACTCATACCGGGCCCCAGGGTGTTGATGAATTGTGGTGAGAGGCTGGACTCCTCCTTTAAGGGAATTGCCAATAACCCCACATAGCGTCTAAGGTGGAAAAATATTTAGAGCCCTGGGTTTACCTGCATCTCCGCGGAGGGGGGGGCGACGGGGGTGCATGCGTCGGGCGAAGCACCTGCCGGTTAAGCTTTGACAAGTCAACGGTGATTCGAACACCGCCAGACCCGCTTTTGAGCGACAACCATGGGATGACACCAATCAGACACCTCAGCACCTACCGGCTTTATGATGTCTTGCTTACCATTGTATCCAGCATGGCCTTCGTATCCGCCTGCCAAGCCAATGGAATACTGTTGGGCGTGTGACAAGCAAAGGGCTGGGAGTCAAGGGCGAAGGTGGATCATCCCTGGGAGGCCCCACCATGGAGGCGGCCTTGCACCGTTGTCAAAGTCTCCGGGAAACCACCAGAACGTCAGAGAACTCCTTCAGGAATGCTTTGCGATCCTTGTTACCTGTCGTCCCTCTGTGCTGGAATGTGATGCAGAGGTTCCCCTGCATGGGGGGGGGAGGTCTTGTTTTCAACGCCACCGCAGAAATCTGCTTAGGATAATCTTCGGGAATTATGTGTAATGCACGGGAATCATACCAGGAAAGAAGAGCATCATCGACACCCCGAAACACACCGATGGTAGTATTAACCCTGGCTTCCCCGAGCGTAAGTTGGCCCCTTAAACGAGCCAACGGGCTCAGCCGGGTCTTGTTAGCGGCCAACACCTCATCCCTGGCAGTTTGAGAGATACTTTTACTAAGGGCCCAACAACGAAGCCCGACTTAAACCAATCACGTTTGCTTCGGCATCTTGGTCGGGAGTGAACTGCAACTTACACCTGGCCAGTTATAGGGAATTCTGAGCTGGCGGCCCCGATGAAAACCTTCGGCACCCGATGTTTCGGTACGGCGAGTCTGAGTCCCTGATCCGTAAACATGGGCTTCTTCCGTGCACCAGGAGGTTGGGCACCCATACCTCACTAGTACGACCCTGGGGGATGCCTTTTTTTTTGACACACCCCCTTTCTGTAGTGTCGTGTGATACCGCAGGCGTCACAATCGCTACCCCATGCCTTGCACTGCTTTCTGGGGTCCTTGTGGGTGAGGGTCCCCTCCACACCCTTCACACTTGGGGCCAACCTCATGATGGCGGTGGCGAGATTGCGCTCTGGGATCGGGTGTCTCGTACTTATGCTCTTCCAACAGTCCTGCGGTGCTGGTGAGGTCCGTCTCTGTGTTAAGAGCAGACTCCCTCGCTACGACAAAAGCCGCAAGGCCTCGGGGGGGCTTGGGGGAGGATCTATCGCAAGTAGCTTCCGTCGAAGGTTTTGGTCAGCCACACCGGATGTGATGCGGGTCCCAATCTATCGGGCCAGGCAGCTGCTGCAAAATCCGCGCCTTCAGCAAGTTCCTTTAGGGTGACAAAGAACTCGTCAAATGACTCACCTTCCTGCTGCCGGCGTCCTCAAATTTCACACGCCGCAGGGCAACATTCCGCTGGCGCTGGAAGTGTATAGTGCGTCGATCCAGAACCCTCCTTCACTGGCAACGTGTCGTTGTCTTCAGCAATGCCGACGGCGTGCGCCAACGTGCCGCGCATCTCAGGGGTGAGGCATGGCCGGAAATGTGCCAGCTGGGTCCGTACGGGCTGCTCCCGAAGCTGCAACAGTTCTTCTAGTCCGCCCTGCACTGCGCCACACCTTGTATCACGCAAGGGGAAAAGTTGGGAGAAAGCTTGTGTGGTGCTGGGCTTGGGGGCGGCTAACGTGGTGACGCGGTGGGGGGTATCGGCGTCCCCACATTAGGCCACTCCGCCGCTCGCACCATCCCGGGTTGCCAAAACACGTTTACAGAAGCTCCTGCATCACAACGGGATCTTCTGTGGCATGTGCTTGCTGCACTCCAACAACGAAGAAAGCTTGGTCCACAACCCCGCGCCGTAAACAATCCACTGACGCTGGTCCCCGGGCGCTCGGCTTAACTCCTAGTCTCCGGCATCTTGGCGTGGTACCAACTATACGCTGCTCCTGTAGTCACTGCCCATGGTATAAGGTTACGTAAAAAAGCACGTAGGTGCCAAAATTTACTTGGTAATCAGAATATTTACAAGTGCAAATTGAAGTGCAGGTATACGAGTCGGTGGTGCAGGTAGTGTGGCTGGCTAGGGTGACGGCTGGGCAGGAACTCCCACTCGGTAACATGGCAGGCCCGCTGTCGACTCTGTTGAGCCGTGCCGCCGACTCTGAAGCCTCGGAGCAGTTGGCGAGCGTAACAAGCCAACACTCCTTACAGGGGTGGGGGGGGGGGGGGGGGGGGGTAGAAAAAATATGTGGAGAGACAGACAGACAGACATAATGAGAGAGAAAATAAAAAGCTAATGAAAAGGCTGAAAGGTAAATGAGGTGCAGTATTATATCCATAAAATTGATAGAGTTAAAAAAATGAAAGAAACCACCACCACCACTACCAACAACAACAAGAACAACAACCCATTCCCTCTCACATTTCTCCTCACTAACGATACATTTTTCACTACCACCATTAACAAACACTGCCTCGCGCCCTACACTGCCCGAAGAGCCTCATAAACTGGGTATGAGTCGCAGTAGATTAGCGTAGAGAGAAATACAGCTCACTGGCGACCTCTGATGTACACCTATACTGGAAAAATCGGAAATAAAAAAATGAGATAGTGAAAAACAGGTTCACAAATAGGGTGGTAAATGATTGGAATGGACTCATTCGTCAGGTAGTTAGTGCGGAGGCAATAGGAAACTTTAAAAGTAGGCTAGATAGTTTCATGGATGGGGATGAAAGGTGGATGTAGTTAGTGTTAAGTAACAGGAACTACCACGCGTAGGTCTCCCAGCCTCTTGTAGCTTCCTAATTTTCTTATGTTCTTATGTTTTATACACCCGTGGGCGTATCCTATGTGTATACCTGGCACTCCCCGCCTCCAAGTCCTGTAGTAGCACCTTCGGGAGGATAATGTGTGGGATGGGGTGTGTGAAGTGTCGCAAGGTGAAATTGGTAAAAAAAAAAAGACTGAAAATGAAAATAATATATAAGTAGAAAAAATGAATTAAGATGTAAATGTAAAACAGTAAAATAGATGTAATGTAAAATAGTGTCGCAAGGTGAAATTGGTGAAAATTGAGTGAAATGAAAAAAAATGAAATAGAGGTAGAAAAATTAATTAAGATATATATGTAAAATATAACAAAAATAAGATAAAGAACATAATAGAAAAAGTTGTGGTTAGGTGTTAGTGGTGGGTTTATTTAGTTTTTATTTGTTTGCTTGGTTATTTATTTTTTTCGTATTACTTGTGCTGATGTGCTTTTTAGTTCTGTTATTCCTTCTTCTCTTAAGTTCCTCCTCCTCCTCCTTCTCCTCCTCCTCCTCCTCCTCCTCCTCCTCCTCCTCCTCCTCCTCCTCCTCCTCCTCAAAAATTTCAGGTTCTTGGCGAAATGAAGGAAGACGTACACAAGACCAGATTGATCGGGGACTCAATTCTCCGAGGACAACTGGTGGAGTTTTGTGGGTAAAAAGGTTTAAAAACTGGACCCC
>JACEEZ010017022.1:0-24840 GCA_016584305.1 Chionoecetes opilio
CAACAACACATATATATATATATATATATAATATATATATATATATTGATGTATATGTTAAATATATATATATATATATATATATATATATATATGTGTGTTATAAACTCATATATATATATATAATATATATATATATATATATATAATATATATATATATATGTGTGATGCAGGGTTTTTAAGTCTTGACAAACTGCGTGTTGGAATGAAATTTATTGAGATAATTCTCCACTGACGGATAAATTCTTCTCGTTACGACTGAATTGGAATGAACTTAATTTAGTAGGGAATTGCTGCCACCAGTCCAAGCGGGTATTCCTATGGTCTACCCCTAGAACACGATTTAATATATAAGGATTACGGTAGTCGTGGGGATACTATTAGTATACCAAGTAAGTCTGAACCTCTCTCGGGACGTGGGGAAATATTTCCATAACAGGGGAATAGTCACCTGGGGTTTTTGCAAGAAACAAAGAATCTCTACTTTAACTCATTTGGTTTATTTAACAAGAAATTATTCCTGGTTGAACTTAAGCACATGTATGGTTTAATTTAGTGAAGGAAAGCTTCTAAAGAGCATAAACCTACCTCACCGGACTATATTCCTAGACCTACCATCTACATACATACAAGATGAACACATAAGATATACATGGAGAACATAGGGAAGGGAAAATGTGAGAGTAATGAAACTGTTTGCGTTTACACGACCATGTGGGACTACGCGTTCCACTGTGAGGCGTCCACAAGCTTACCTTGCGGGGTGAGGAAGAAAGAGTCGCCATAATTAGTCTGGGGGGACTATCGCTGGTATAAGCTACCTATCCCATTTAATGAACACTCAACACAATATGTCAGTTGATATACTTCTATCCTATCAAAAGGGGAAAAGGGGGAAAGGGGGGAGGAGACGAATGTCGACACACCTTACCTTGCGGGGTGAGGAAGAAAGAGTGCCTTCTCCTGGTGAATCGTGGCGGCTGAGAACCACAAACGCGGGAAATAAAAAAAATGTTTTGATATTCATGAGAGGCTTCCCTGAAGGGGATGTGAATCGTCGAGCGACTCTTATTAGCTGGGGAAGTAAATATACGTATGAAATGAGTAACTATTACCCAATTCTCTTAATTTGATGAAGGAAAATTTAATTCATAACTATAATACACGGGGAGGGTTTTACTTCATCCAGGACGGCCATACGAACACGCTTTTAACAGTGACGGGGTTTGGAGGCGTGAGAGGAAACTTTGCCGACTCTTAATTCAGCGAATGACTCTACTAATCTATGCATTAATATGTGAAACACAACTCTATTTTGTCTTTTTTTAAGGACGCTCAGAATCTAAGAGTGTTATTCGATCTGCCAGGAGAATAAGGGGGGAATAAGAAGTTTTGACTCTACAAGTTATTGGCAATCGCGAAATTAATGTCTCACATATTATGACTCGTGACTCTGGCGTTTGGGGTGGGGGGGGAAGGAGGATGGAGGGGGGGAGATAGGAATGTTAGAGAGAGAGAAAAAAAAACCATACGAATGAAAGATAAATAATACGAGAAAAGAAATAATTTGAATGGCCTTATTCTAATAAATAACCTGTTCCCCTATATACTGGATTTAGGCAACAATTAGTTCTAGATTAAACCTATGGTTATTGAAACCTTCTCTTTCCTTTCATAGACATAACTCGGAAATCGTGTGATGGAAATTCCCATCATTTCTCTTGGAATTTTCCGGCACTACATACACACACACACACACACACACACACACACACACACACACACACACACAGCCTTAAACCTAGTGTTTGTGGTCCTGTAATAGTCCAAGAGCATTAGCCCAAAATAGGCCCAAACCTGGAAGTTTTGGCGAACAAGCTGAAATTTTCAGGGTAAGTTCAAAAAAGGTGTAAAATCAAATACTAAAAGTCCTCGAAATTCCTCCTTGTGCATTTTTCAAAATTCAAGATTCCGTCCAAAATGGTCACTTTTTCATATTTTCACATAAATGGTTTAGACAAGTTAGAAACATGAATAAAGTGCTTGAGTATATGTTAGAAGGTACTAGGAACACATTACAGTGGCTATCTAGGTGATCCAAATATTGAAAATGTCATTTAATTGGGATAACAACCGAGTTTTCGAATATTGGCGATATAACTGGTGACATTTGGAGAGCTACATGGAGAAATTTATCTCTCGACGTCTTCCAACCATGAATTGCCAATGCTGCAGCTTGTTTATTTTTAGAGCTGATTAGACTTTTAAATTTTTCAGTTTTCTTTATTATTCCAGATTGCGGTATGGCAGAAACGTGTATCATCTGCAAAGAAAGCAAACCCAAGACTGTTGTAGTTGGGGACAAAGGACGAAGTACACTTGCGTCTTCAAGTTTGGAGAGAAGAGATGGACTTCATGAAATCTTTGAGAAGGCAACACCACTGAGTGTCCATGTAGTGTTGGAAACAATACACCAGAAAAAGTTCCATATTATCTTCCAAAAGAGGGTTTGTGTGTCATGAGGAACATGAAGTCCCCATACTTATTATTTTTTATTTTATTTATTTACATCTATTACATAATATATATAAATATACATATACATATGCACATACATATACATACGCATACATACACATACACATATATATATATATATATATATATATATATATATAAAAAGCAGTAATAAATGAGCGGGCATCAGCCCGCCGCTGTAGCCGCAGCCAGTCAGTTCACAGGTGGGCGGGGTGTGAGGCCACTCCCGCTCCTTAGTGTTCATCGGGGGGGTGGGGCGGCACGCGCCACCTCCAGCAGGAGGGCAGGTTTTTTTTAAACTGCCGCACGAGGGCGGCCGCGTTCTCCAGCGGGCCGACGCGCTGTCTGAGCCGCTCTGTAGCGGGGCAGGAAAGCAGATAGTGGGTCAGGGGATGGGGGGTCATATGAGGACAGTGCTCACACGGCCGCTCCTCAAACCCGTCCCTCAGCTCCTCCAGGGTCAAGTAGCCAAGCCGAAGTCGGTGTAGGACGACCTCCTCGGCTCGGGACAGCTGCTGGGTGGGGCGTAACGGTTCGTTGTTGTTCGTGGCTTGTTTGTGCTAGGCTGCCAGCCTCGATGTCTGCACCAGCTGGCGATACTGTTGCCCTGCGGCACAGACGGCAGCGCTTCTGGCCAGTACCTTGGCCCCATGGATGCTGGGTAAGACAGTCAAGGCCACCGCTGGATATCTGGTGGCCTCCCGGGCCGCCTCATCGGCCGCCTCGTTGCCACGGAGGCCTATGTGGCTGGGCACCCCGTTGAACCTTACGCGTACTCCGGGCAAAATGTATAAAAACTTTTGACTTGAAAACTGACTGCCTATTTTGTTCTGACTCTGTTTCTCAGGGTAATAAGATCCCTTTTTCTAGAAGAAGGCCTGTAAGCAATGTAGAAACTCTGGAATTCCAGGCAACAGTACTCAATAAAGCTAGAAACAGAAATGATAAGTGGAGCAGCGATGTCGCACACAGAGTGAAGCAAGTGCATGATCTGGTTGCAGCTGAAGCTAAATATCACCGGCAGTGTGCAACATCTTTTTTTCGGATGAAAAAAGACGGAGGAAATACCAGATGTTAACTTTCGGGAGGAAGCATTCAATAAGCTATGTGAGTTTCTTGACCATCACGATGAGTGTCAGTACAGAGAACCTGCACAGGGCCTTTCTAAACCATGACAGAAATGCTGCTGATGTAGCTGAGGATAAATATATCAAGCAGTTGAGCCATACGTTTCACAACTCCTAGACCATGCTGCAAATCAAAGCAGAACCGGCAAGCTGTGGGGCAGTATATCAGGCAAGTGGCTCTTCTACAACGATTCATTCGTGCTGAGAGGGGCAGGGGACTGGGCCCTTCATCTCAGTTGTGTGAGGGAGATGGTTCCACATTTCATGCTGCAGGACATCTTCACAACGCCAAGTCTGCCAGGTTGTATTGGCAACAAATGGAAAGCCTGGGGGGAAACAATGCCGACAGAAGAGTACAGTCTGTTACGGAGAAGGGATACTTCACCATTCGCCCGTCAGGATTCATCTGGAGTAGAAAATTTTCGGATCAAACAATAGAGCAGTTTTTTTTATGAAAAATTCAAAGTGTCGGGAGGTATGACCCATGGTCGCGGAATTAAAGAGAACACACTGGCTACATGGGTGCATGCCTTACCTCGCTGCGTTCCCACCTGCAATAGACTGGAGCAGTTACAGGAGTTCACACTGGTACATCAGAGCAACCAAAGTATGCGGCAAAGTGTCCAGTCAAGGGATAACGCGGACCGCCATGTTATTTATCGGATGGCTGCAAACACACCCCCGGGTTTGCTGGCTATCAACCTGATCGGCTGGTGTCTCTGTCTACTGGAATTGTTGCAGATGCATCCGTAAATTGTGATAAGCGGTAGAAATCGGCCAGAAACTAGCATCAGAAATGTCAGGAAAGAAGTTCACAGACATAAAACTACGCCGTAAGGACAAAGTGAAGACAATCGGAGCCTAGGAGAAGTTGGTCAAAGTTAGGGGACAGCAGGCAGAAGTTAATCCAACTATACTGTTCAACAGAATCACATGCGTCCTAAACAACAGCAGAGATATGAGATCTTTCTTGACTTATGAATTTGCGCCTCAACCACCTTCGCTCTTCCAAGATGGTGTCAGCGGAAACCAGTGAAGAGTTCCTTGGGTCTTGTGTAAAGTCATTCACCCAGCCACCCAAACCTCCAGATAATTGTCTGTACGTCTTGGATGGTGGTCACCTTCTTCACTCAGTTGTTTGGCCTCAGCAGTCCACCTATGCTGATGTATGCCGGGCCCTACATTATTACTATCTTCAAAAAAACATTATGGAGCTGAGTCGACTGGGGGGTTCGATGGGTATGAAACCTGACTTCAACAAAGGTAGCTGAACAGGGACGGAGAGCTCAGAAGTGCACAGCTAGTGATACCCATGTTCGAAGATGACACCCCAAAACCACTACAACTCAAAGATCATTCTTAGGAAACAGTAAAAACAAAAAGAGACTGATACAAATTTCTTCGATGAAAAATGCGATTGGTTGGCATATACATATGTCAAACAAGAAGATGCAGACGCAGACACACTGATTGTTTCAAAAGCCTAACTGTAGTGAGGGCTAAGAACCGGCCAGTTGTGTTGTTGGCACAGACACGGACTATAGTATGCTAGTGGCCCGAGCAAGCACTACTACAGATATCTTCATGCTTATATTCCTTCAATCCTGTAACGGCCTTCAACATTCAGGAAATTCAGAATGCTGTAGGAGATGCCAGACACCACCTCCTCTTCCTTCATGCTGTGACTGGTGTGATACTGTGTCTGCAATCTATCGACAGGGCAAGCGTAAGGCTTTTTAAAATGGTCCACCCCGAAGCGCTAATACGACATGTTGGATACCTTTACCAACCAAGGAAGCACCCATGATAAAAGTGAAAAGGGTTGTTGAAACTTCACCATGAAGCTGTAGGGTGCGAGCAACGTTGAGTCCCTAGATGAATTCCGACACACGCGTACAAACGGGCCATAGGTCGAAAATTTCCTTTAGTTCATCATTTAAACTAGCGAGCTTACCTCCAACGACGCTGCTGCAAAACAACATTCATACCGCCACGTATCATACTATCAGAATGGATGGGCAATAGTCTACCCCCAAAAAATGGGGATGGCGGTCACAAGATGGAAATTTTCGTGCCCATAGAAACAGATATCCCCGTTTCACCCGACACCTTACTTAACATGGTGTCATGTGGATGCAAACAGGATAGGTGCAACACCATGACTTGCAGCTGCAAAAACTTGGATTATGTTGTAGCTCGATGTGCAGGAAATGTAGCGGTCAATCTTGCACCAACACAGCACCGATGTTAGATGTGAACGATGATGACTTCGAGTCAATGCCATGAACATGAGTTTTTGACGACACAACACTGGATGACGGATTCCAAAACTACTGATGATACTGAATCAATGTAATACCAAGTGTGCACTTATTTGGTGTGTGCACAATACAAAGATGAGAACCAATCAAAATTAGTTTTGTATGACTATCATTCGTTTTATATCTTACTTGGAAGCCCGTTGTGGAAAATACAGTAGTTTCAGGAAAGTTTGCATTCTTGTTTGGGTATTATATTAAATATTCCTAGTGTAAACCTGCAAATAATATATTGCGTTCCCAGTACCTTAAAACATGTATTCAGACATTTTGTGCTAGTTTTTAAAACCTGTCAAAATTATTCAAAAATATTGAAACAGCGGCTATTTTGGACGCCATCTTTTGGGTTTTGAGAAAAAGCACCAATGGAATTTTTGAGGACTTGCATTATATGATTCTACACATTTTTTTAGACCTACCCTGAAAATTTCAGCTTGTTCGCCAAAAATTTCTGGGTTTTAGCTAATAATGCTCTTGGACTATAAAGGGTCAGGGAAGGGTGGAGTGGAAGGTCCTTCCGTGACCACGGGACTGAAGCGGTGAGGGGTAGGGAAGGCAGAGCTATGGTTGGGTCATGGTTTTGTGAAGGGAGGAGTCACGATGTAGCTGTGTCCTTCACGCCTGCATCACTCCACGGCGGGGTCTGAGACGTCCTGCTGGTCTGGCGTGATGAGGCCGGCCCCTGACCTTGGCGCCCGGGCGTGCCCAGCATCTTGTCCACGTCCAAACACCCGGGCCCCGGCGATCTCGAAGGTGGTGTTAGTCCATGGTGTAGAGCGACTCGTAGCCCAGGGCCCTAGAGGAGCCGCCCGCGAGGGCACGGCCGTGGCCTGGGCGGTGGCCCGCTGGAGCCCAGTTGGCGGCCCCGCTGCTCACTCTCCCGGGGAACCAAGGGACCGCCTGATAGTCCAATCAATTTTGCGCGTTTTTTTACCCCTAACCCACACAAATTGCAATAGAACGAAGTTATATTTTCTGAAACCTGATGCCCTTTCTGAATATTGCCCAAGATTATACTTAAATATTTTGAGTGGAACATGGTTTTTCGGTCATTGCGTTTTGGTACTTTTTCGGACTACCGCAATAATTGGAAATTAAATATACGACAATATCACTCTTAATAATACAACAAAACAACTTTTAATATTTATTTAACCAGTTGTGGCCTGGTTATGGCAAATGACAACTGTCACATGCAATAATGAACAAAATATTATGCCTATCATTTTTTGCACATCAAAAAATATGGGATTAAATTATACTTAAAATGTGACGCTTATCATTTAAACCCATTATTACTGATCCCCCCTTAGCTGTGAAATGCAGCAATAAAACTTGATTTATATATAGCCCCTCACCAAAAATGTATTGCTAGTCTTCTTCAGGAAACTGACATTACCCGTAAAGGTGATACCGGGTATTAAATTTGAGCTGATGTGCATATCCTCCTTCTTTGTTCGAGACTAAATATGCCTTGCTCTCCGCCAAATAAGCCAGCGTTAGCTCAGCAATCAAATCCTTGGCACCTGCCGATACTAACAACCATCCGATATACAATAACGTACTAGATGGCGGTGCCCTATTGCAGCGCATACCGTGGCAGTCAGGTGAAAAGTACAATAATATTCTTGACCGCTACTGAAATATGTTAGTAGGCACTACGGGCATGCTATCGTCGTGTTTGATGGCTATCGTCAAGGTCCCTCAACGAAAGACTGTGCTCATCAGAAAAGGGGTGAGCGACCATCAGTGAAGGTATCTTTTTCTGAAACCATGACGCTTACTGTCAAGAAGGAAGAGTTTCTTCGGAAACAAGAATAAACAAGCAACAATCATAGACATCCTTGGTAAGAAAACTGGAAGAATCTCATTGTGAAGTGCTTATGCGAGTGGAGATGCGGACCTACTCATAGCAACAACTGCAGTTCGTAGTTCTCAAAATCCAACACTGTTCTTGTTGGCGAAGACACTGACTTGTTGATACTACTGTGCTATTATTTCAGCAAGAATAGTGCGCACAGTCTCTACTAATGTCGGAGCCGAAAAGGGGTTCATTGAATCCAAGACAATACTTGGACATTGGCAAAGTCAGAGAGGCTCTGGGTGAGACTGTGTGTGAAAACATTTCTTTCAATCCATGCATACCTGGGATGCGACACGACATCAAGGGTCTTTGGGATCGGCAAAGGCAATGGACTCAAACTGTTCAAGGACAATGATATGTTCCGGCAAGCGGCCCTAATTTTCGGCAATGAATAACTCAACACAGGATGAGATCATTGCTGCAGGAGACAGAGCAATGGTTTGTGTGTACGGAGGGAAACCATCAGACAATTTAAACGAATTGAGAGTAGTAAAATTCATGCTAAGGTGACAACAAAACAGAACAGCATTGCACCACGGGTACTTCCGCCAACGAGCTCAGCTTCCAAATATCACAGCCTACGGGTATTCCATCAGGTTCATGAGTGGAAAGGACACAAACTCAATCCACTTGACTGGGATGGAAATATCATGGACACCAGGATGATCCCTGTGCATTCTGACCTCGCTGCAGCACCAGAGTATCTCCTAAAGCTTGTTAGATGTTCATGCAAGGTGGCTGCAGTGGTAAACGTTGTGGTTGTCGGAGAAAATTGGGCTGCCTTGCACATTCGCATGTGGACTGTGCAGAGGTAGTTGTTCAAATGCAGACGAATCAGTAGACGTTTTCGATGCTGCTGATGATGGTGACCATGGAAGAGATGAAGTGACGTGTTAAATATTGTGAACGGACCTAAGTTCATTGTGTACACATAGTTTTGGTAGTGTATCCCAACATTCCCCTATATAATATAAGACCTTGTGTTTGTAATTGTAATTATCATATATGTATATGCTACCTATCTAACTATATTTCTTGACTCACTATTAACTAATTAAGTACTAGAAATTACGAACTTTATTCAGCTCAAAGAATATTTTTTTCACGAAATTCCCAGACTCACATCAGCTCAAATTTAATACCCGGTATCACCTTTACGGGTAATGTCAGTTTCCGAAGAAGACTAGCAATACATTTTTGGTGAGGGCTATATATAAATCAAGTTTTATTGCTGCATTTCACAGCTAAGGGGGGATCAGTAATAATGGGTTTAAATGATAAGCGTCACATTTTTAGTATAAATTTAATCCCATATTTTTTGATGTGCAAAAAATGATAGGCATAATATTTTGTTCATTATTGCATGTGACAGTTGTCATTTGCCATAACCAGGCCACAACTGGTTAAATAAAATAATTAAAAGTTGTTTGTTGTATTTAAGAGTGATATTGTCGTATATTTCATTTCCAATTATTGCGGTAGTCCGAAAAAAGTAACACAAAACGCAAATGACCTGAAAAAACCATGTTCCACTCAAATATTTAAGTATAATCTTGGGCAGATATTCAGTAGGCATCAAGGTTTCAGAAAAATATAACTTCGTTTCTATTGCAATTTGTGGTGGGTCCATTCATATTTTGACTGGACTATGAGTCCTGTCACCAAGGCTGGTCTGGGAAAAACTATGACATTCCAATTGTCGTTGGATTAAACACTAATGGCAAAGATGGGATTCTTTAAAGTATGGCTTACAGGAAGGCGAGTGCTTATATAAAGGAGCAACATACACTGGTACCTTGACTTACGAGTGCCCCAACTTACGAGTTTTCCGAATTACGAGAAGTCGCTCGGTCGATTTTTTGCTTTGAGTTGCGAGCCAAAATCCGAGCAACGAGCGATTTCTTTTTTTTTTTTTTTTATTGTGCTACGAGCGAGCTTCAGATACGCCGCCGCTAGTTGGCGCAGCGAACGCCACAACATCCGCCCAGCATCCCGCGTCTCACTCGTTCACTTTACGTGGTTACCTCGCCATGGAAGCATCTCTGTTGTGTTGTGCTCACACAGGCGAAAGCAAATGGCGGAGGGTGAGTGCAGTACGTTTAGCGGCAGTTCCACCCACAGCTGTTTCCAACAGCTGATACACAGAGTATAAACTCTGGCGAATGCAAATGGCGGAGCCTCGGAGGGTGAGTGCAGTACGTTTAGCGGCAGTTCTACCCACAGCTGTTCCAACAGCTGATACAGAGTATAAACACTGGCGAATGCAAATGGCGGAGGGTGAGTGTAGTACGTTTAGCGGCAGTTCCACCCACAGCTGTTTCCAACAGCTGATACACAGAGTATAAACACTGGCAAATACAAATGGCGGAGGGTGAGTGCAGTACGTTTAGCGGCAGTTCCACCCACAGCTGTTTCCAACAGCTGATACACAGAGTATAAACAATGGCGGAGGGTGAGTGCAGTACGTTTAGCGGCAGTTTCACCCACAGCTGTTTCCAACAGCTGATACACAGAGTATAAACACTGGCGAATGCAAATGGCGGAGGGTGAGTGCAGTACGTTTAGCGGCAGTTCCACCCACAGCTGTTTCCAACAGCTGATACACAGAGTGTAAACACTGGCGAATGCAAATGGCGGAGGATGAGTGCAGTACGTTTAGCGGCAGCTCCACCCACAGCTGTTTCCAACAGCTGATACACAGAGTGTAAACACTGGCGAATGCAAATGGCGGAGGGTGAGTGCAGTCCAGTCATATAGGTATAGTAAAAAAAATGGGGTCGTTTTTTTGGGGCTGGAACGGATTAATGGTATTTCAATTAATTTCAATGGGGAAAAATTGATTTGATATACGAGCAAATTGAGTTACGAGCTCGATCAATGAACGAATTAAACTCGTAAGCCAAGGTACCACTGTACTGCCTGTTCGAGTGTGTAGGGTGTGGTCTGTGGCTTTATAATTGTGGAGTTCGTTACCATATTCTTACCACCATGTGGCTCTATGAAGGAAAATAATTCAGATACAGTACAAAGATTTGAGAAATAAGGGTGCCGTGTGTCGGTGCCTCGGTGCCCTTGATCCATGTCCAATGTGGCGCACTGCTCACCTGCACCAGCCGCCGCCCCACGCCGCGGTCACCCATCTGCTCCGACACCGTGATCATGGCCAGCTCCAGGATGCGGTCCACACACTGGTAGCGCGCAAAGAAGTCCACTGCGGCCTCCAGCACCGATAGGACGGTGTGCAAAGTCTTCACCTGGGGGGGAAACGTGCAGGTGGCGGTAGGGCAAGGATAATAAAAGTATAAGAACATAAGAAAATAAGGAAGCTACAAGAGACCGCGAGACCTACACGTGGTAGTTCCTGTATATCCTTGGTGGAAGGGGTCAAGAATGTTGGCTGGAAGGGAATTGTAATGTCGTGAATAACTCGTGTGAAGAATGAAGGGAGTAGCCCACTGCAATATACACCTTGGTTTTAGGGCTGTTGAGTGCCTGCTGGTAGGTGTTGGGCTGCTGGTGGGTCAGGATGGTGCCCAGCAGTGTGCCTGCCAGCCTCCCCGTGGCAGGGTACCGCGCCACCACCGACATCCCGCTGCGGGCCCACTCCTGCACCGAGCCGTGGATCCACTCCTTGTTGTCCTCGTAGGTCATGTGCAGGCCGGTGGACTGTGGGGAAAGACCTTCCATGGAGCACTGGTAGCAACATGGTGATACAAGATTGGGTTTATGGATCTGTCGCCGATGGGAATTCTCGCCGAAACACCAACCTAGAACTCTCGCCGACATGGAAATGTTAACCTAACCTGGACATTGGCACCTAACTTAACCTAACTGATCAAGCTAATGATAGTATCTCATCCCTGAATGGAGAAACACGGGTAAAACTTGATTAAATGTATATATTGGGTCCTTTAAAGTAATCGTCCAGACCATTTCATCATTCCTGATTTGATGTAGTTAGAGTATAGTCATTATCGAGTGTATCAACAATATGTTGTCACTTCTTGCATCCCGTCAGCCGTTTTGAATAATCCGTAATCAAAATCTGTAAATTCCCGAGCTTCGAAAACGCTCATGGCAACTGGCAGACGATGCGCCACGGCTCGGTGACGTAGCAAAAGGGAGGCTACTCTTCCCACGCTGCTGTGTGTGTGTGTAGTAGTGTTTGTGTGTGTGTGTAGTAGTGTTTGGGGTGTGTGTGTTGTGTGTTGTTTGTGTGTGTGTGTGGTGTGCGTAGTAGTGTTGTTGTGTGTGTGTGTGTGCGTAGTAGTGTTTGTGTGTGTGTGTGTGTGTGTGTGTGCGTAGTAGTGTTTGTGTGTGTGTGTGCTGTAGTAGTGTGTGTGTGTGTGTGTGTGTAGTAGTGTTTGTGTGTGTGTAGTAGCGTTTGTGTGTGTGTAGTACTGTTTGTGTGTGTAGTAGTGTTTGTGTGTGTGTGTAGTAGTGTTTGTGTGTGTGTAGTAGTGTTTGTGTGTGTGTGTGTAGTAGTGTTTGTGTGTGTGTGTGTGTGTGTGTGTTTTGTGTGGTAGGGTTTGTGTGTGTGTGTGTGTAGTAGTGTTTGTGTGTGTGTGTGTGTGTTGTAGTCGTGTTTTGTGTGTGGTGTGTGTGTGTGTAGTAGTGTTTGTGTGTGTGTGTGTGCGTAGTAGTGTTGTGTGTGTGTGTGTGTAGTAGTGTTTGTGTGTGTTGTGTGTGTGTGTGTGTGTGTAGTAATGTTTGTGTGTGTGTGTGTAGTAGTGTTTGTGTTTGTGTGTGTACGTAGTAGTGTTTGTGTGGGGTGTGTGTGCGTAGTAGTGTGTGTGTGCGTAGTAGTGTGTGTGTGTGTGTGTGTGTGTGTGTAGTAGTGCGTGTGTGTGTGTGTGGGAGTAGTGTTTGTGTGTGTGTAGTAGTGTTTGTGTGTGTAGTAGTGTTTGTGTGTGTAGTAGTGTTTGCGTGTGTGTAGTAGTGTGTTGTGTGATGTGTTGTGTGTGTGTAGTAGTGTTTGTGTAGTAGTGTTTGTGTAGTAGTGTTTGTGTGTGTGTGTTAGTAGTTTGTGTGTGTGTAGTAGTGTTTGGTGTTGTGTGTAGTAGTGTTTGTGTGTGTGTGTAGAAGTGTTTGTGTGAGTAGTAGTGTTGAACCTCAGCAGGCTCCGCTAACACTCAGTTACCACCTCGTACTCTGGCTCAAACATATAAGGGTTGGGCTCCATCACAATCTGGTTCGTTTTCCTCATATAACGCGAGCGCAGCGTCATTTAGTTCGGTCTCAGTTGAGCATCGTACTCTAGATCTATCACAGCGACAGATTCACTGTCTGACACCGAAGATACAATCGCTCAATCATAACATTTGCCGACAGGTCTCACAAGGCAGACGAGTGTGTTTACATTGGAGCGTCCCTTTTCTGACGTCATCAATTAATATGCGTAGCCCTGTTGGAGGGAAGAAAAAAAAATTCGCGCGCTTTTACAAAAGTCGTTGTTTTTACGGAAATAAGGCTGGAAATCAATTATTTTTGGTTGGATTAGGTGTTTTGAATGTGCATTCAACATAATTAGGCAAACAAAATTTGGGTCTGGACGATTACTTTAATATCATGAATTGGAACACTCTACGACGGCGACGAGAATTCCTATCGGCGACAGTTCCAGGTACCAAAGATTGTTGTAGAAACTGGAGTACGAAGGAGGACTGGATGGGAATGTCTTGCAATGGATGAAGGACTACCTAAAAGGGAGACAGATGAGAACCGTAATAAGAGACTGTGCATCAGGGCCTTTATTCATTTATAAGTGACTGGCGCAATATGCAAGAGTGAGGCATGCAGGCGCGCGTTAAACAGGCCCTTCCTGTATACGTGTGGCAGCAGTCGTGACAAAGTGGAGAGAAAGGCAACACTGAAAACATGGCTCATCAAGTCAGGTCTCTGCCTCTGCACACCCTGTCAAGCTCCTCTCACTGTCCAAAATGTCCTAATATCCTGCCCCCATCTTACTACTGCCCGTTCCAGTTCCTTCCCTCATTTGTCCTCCCTTTCCCGACCTCCCTGTCTTGCGGACATTCTCCCGGAATCCCCCTCCTCCCTGGAAAATGTAACCTCCTTCCTCCAACAAATCCACATCCTACATCTGATCTAACCATCCTGCTGTAACATTCCGTTCTTTCCCCTTCCCTCACCGTTTCACTATTTTTTTATAACCCCTCCCCTTTTTATGCTTTGCCATAGTGCCATATGACCTCTGCTGTCTGGCACATACACCTTTTTAGGCATTAAATCAATCAATCAATCATCAAGTTAGGTGTGTGTGCCAAGGCAGGGGAGTGTGTGCCAAGGGCAGGCGTGCTCACCAGCGGTTCCCTGGGGAAGAAGTGTTCCGCCATGAAGGCCACCACCTCCTCCCCATCCTCCTCCTTCAGGCTCGAGTAACACAGGCTATCCGCGTCCATCATACTGCCACCTGGAGACACAGACATATAAGATAAGATACTTTGATCCTATCTAGACACTTTGCAAGTACCAACGACAAGGTTATTGACTCTACAAATTGCCACCACTCCAGGAGAGACAGAGACAAGCAAGGGCAGCGTCAGGAAGTAAGACACCACCAATTTTTCTACATCATAGGGGACTGGTCTAGGCCAGAAAAAATATACAAAAATCCAGCTTATTGCCAGTCCCCGTAAGGAAGATAGAAAAAAAAGAGGGGGGGCGTCTGGGCAGTTAACCCCTTCACACCCAGATCTTTCCTTTGCTGTATAAAATCGTCTGTTGTTAGCCATAGAATTACGATAATTAACTGAATATACCAAACTAGGTAGACGTGCAGCTTTCTCCGTACACCAATCAATGTTAAATCCTTGTCAGAAACAGAAGTCTTAAGTGGAAAGCTGCATACCCAGGAATGGCCTTACATTAAGAAGGACTCCCGCACATCTACTTTGATAAATGTTTTATTGCCGCCCCTGACCACACCCCCAAAACAAGGGGTTTTAGCGCCAGGGCCTCTTCTTTCCCCCAAAAGCCCCGGGGAAGTTCTCAAGGCATTTACCCCGCAGTATATCATTATACAGGGAAAAAAAGGATAAAATGTTTTTATCGGAAAGGCTTTTTTAAAAGATTATCCCCAAAAACAAAGTAAAACAAAATTAAAAAAAGGCATTAGGGGAAATCTGAAAAAACATGTGAACTTACATTCATTTAAAAACTGGGCGCCCAGAAAAAAAACTTTGGGGGACGCTTAAAAGAGGGGCCGAAAATCAATAGAAGCAGATTTTAACCCTTTTCCATTGATTTTATTTCTTTTTCTGAAAAATGCATTTAGTAGCATGTCTAAATTTAGCTTTTAAAACTAATAACGGGGCGGGGCCCCCCGCTCTCTCTCTCTCTCTTTTCTCTCTCTCTCTCTTTTTCTCTTTTTCTCTCTCCCCTTCTCTTCTCTCTCTTTCTTCTTCTCTTATATATTAATCTTTTTAGAAATAAAATTTTAAATATAATATTATTATATATATATATATATATATATATAATTATATATATATATATATAAATAATATAATATATAAAATTATATATATTATTTTATTATATATAGTTAATTTAAAATATATATATAAAAAATATATATAAAATTTTAAAAAATTATATAAACTATAATAAAATAATATATATAATTTTATTTTTAAAGATATATATATATATATATAAAAATATATATATAATATATATCCCAAATATAATATATATAAATATATTTACAAATAAAATTTATATATAATAATAATTTTATATTATAATTATATATATATATTATATATTTTATATTTTATATATTATAATATTAATAAAAAAATACATATAATAAAAGATAGAAAAAATATAAAAAGATATAAATATATATATATAATATTATATATTTTAATTTTATATAATATATATACATTAAATTTTAGAAATATATATATAATAAAAATTATATTATATAATAATATATATAATATAATATATAAGAGAGAGAGAGAGAGAGAGAGGGGAGGAGGAGAGAGAGAGAGAGAGAGAGAGAGAGAAAGAGGAGAAAGAAGAGGGGAGAGGAGAGAGGAGAGAGAGAGGGGGCCCCCCGCCGCGATTTATTTATTTAAAACGTTTAATTTATATAATAAATAATTATAAAAAAAAATTAAAATTAATATATATTTTTTTATGGATTTAGGGTTCCCCCCTTAAAATTTCTATTTTTATTTTTAAAAAGGGTATTTTTATTATAAAATGAAAATTCTAAGTATTTTAGTTATAAGGAAAATTTGGGTTAATGTTTAAAATTATCGCTAAAGGGGCATGATGATGACGTTTATGGTAGTGACCGTGTCAGAAAGGTTCGTAAACGCTGAACCCATGGAAGTAGGCAGATTTGGTTTTGGACTTTCGTGAAGGGGGAAACCCCCTTCCTGCGGAAACCCCGAAACCCAAACATTTGAGATTGTTCCATTTTTTAAAAATTTGTTTTTTAAGGATTTGTGTAGGCCACAAAAATGTACTTTTGTATTAACTGTGTAACTATGATTCATGTTTGGGGAAAGCAACTTAAAGTTAGAAATTTGGGTTAAGTGGTGGTGGTTAGGGTATGGTGTCTAGTTATATAGTGACTATTTATAAAAATTAAATAACTTTTAAAACCGGGGATCACTTGTGTTTTGTTTCCCTTTGGCCCCCTAGTTTTTTTAATTAGGCATAACAAAATTTGGGGGCCCGCCGAGAGGGTACTGCGATTGGTGATTGTGTTACGCGCCCCCGTGATTGGGTTATTGTGTTAACGCGAGTGTATACCTGTGTTGGGTTTTTGGTTTTAAAAGTGAAAATTTGTTTGATTCCCCCCCCGAATGGTGATTGTGCACTGTGTTTGTTTTTTCGTGACTTTTTGCTTCATAGCAACAATGCCTTTTGACTTAAGAAAGGGTTTTTTTGCTAAAACCACCCCCGTTAAATCTGACTGGGCCCTATTTAAAAAAGGGCCCGAGGGGATCAAATTAGCTCTTCTTTATAATGTTAATTTTAAAAAATTTTCAGGAAAAAAAGCAAAATTTAAAAAGTCCCAGTGATTAAGGTCCGTTAAACATGGGGGTACTGAGACTAAAAGTTTTTAAAAATTTGGTTTTGGATAAAACCAAAACCCAAGGGGAAAAGGGTTTTCGAATGCGGGAAAATTTTAAATTTTAGAGAGAAAAAAAATACAGGACGAGAACGTAAACGAGAATTTCAGTTGAGGGTTGTTAGAAAAAAGGGTTCAATTAAAAGGGGAAAAAAAAAGGGAGGATTTTGTTTGTAACAAGATTTACTAAAGGGAAATTCCATTTTTTAACGAATATGATCCAGAAGAGTTTTTCTTCAATTTGAACATGTTGAAAAAAACATTTATTTGGCCTGATAAATTTTGGTTTCTTTTTTATTTTAGATTTCACAAAAAAGGGGAAGGGGTTTTATCAAACTTCCTATCCCCTTAAAAGGCACAGCAAAGAAATTTATACAACTATAAAAGGTTTCGAAATTCAGGCATATGAATTAAACAGAAGATTTTTATAGGGCAAGTTCGAAACAGTTTTTAAGGGAACCCGAACCCAAAAAAACCCATGGAGTATGGTCATTCCCAACAAAAAACTAAAGAACAGATGCCCTTGTTGCTGGTGAGGAACAAAGGTTTAAAACAGTTGTGTGAGCTTTTAAAGTACTGGAACAATATTTAAAGGGGGTTGTCCCTTTCGGGAAAGTTGGGTTTGGATTTCCCTTGGGAAAAAGGAAGAAAAGGGACATTAGATAAAGCTGCATTTTTGGGCAAAAAAATTATGTCTCATTTCCCAAGAACCCAAAAAAAGGGGTTATAAAAAAACCCGGCCCTACCCAAAAAACGAGTTTTTCAACGTTATAGTCCCGCCGAAGTAATTTTATAATAAGAATGTTCCCCCTCCCAGCCACAAGGGTTTTAAATATGCGAGGTGGTGCTGAAAAATATGCCCTTTTTTTGTAATTTTTGTAAAAAGCCTGGGCCCCCCAAAAAAAATGTCCCCAAGTTGGAAAAAACAGGTTTCCCGGGGAAAAAATTAAAGCAAGCTATATGTTTAATTGGTATTCGCCCCAACAGTTTTGAAAGGGACCCTTTGGGGCAACGAGATAGTTCCACATGTCAAGGACCCCAAAGAATTGTTTCAGCCCTTTACTTTTGGGTGGTTTGTTCAGTCGAAAGGATAGTACGCCTTTTCCGGGACTATTTTGCGGGATACTGGAGCGTCTCATAGTTTTTGGAAAGGGAGTCCTTTTCCTTTATTGATGAAGTTTACACGGGTTGACCCACGTTTTTTTGGGGGGAGGGCTGGATTACCCCCCCCTGTACCTTAGCAAGGCTCTATCTAAAGACTGATTTGTTTTGGGCACCCCGGTTACAGTTCCCGTTCAAGTTTCATTCCCAAGTAGAGGGATTTAATTTCTAGGGGGAAAAGGGTTTGGTTTGCGGGTAGTGGGGTAGTCCCTTTATCCTATTGTGTTTCCCCCCATTAGAAAAGGGGACCTTTTGCTGGGGGGTTAAAAAGGGAAATTTCCGGGGGTTTTTTCCTGGTGTGCTTTTACACGTAGCCGGCCTTTAAAATTTTAAAAACAAGGATTGTGGGGGTTTAAGGGGTGGAAAAGCTGGAAGGGGGAGAACTTGGTTTTATTTTTTTGGTGATAGAAAAGTTTTAGAAGTAACCCAACTTGACCAATCAAATGTAGTTAATAAATATAAAGTACTGATGTTAGTCTTGAGTCCAAGAATATGAGTGAATGTGGGGGTGACTGGGGAAAATGTTGATGACGCTCAGAAGTCGGACCCTACTTTGACCTCATTTTTTCATAAGCCCTTAGGCAGGTTTGAAAGGGAAAAAAGAGCCGGTCTGTTATTATTTTGCAGTGGGGGAATGCTTATGGGGAAGTTCAGACCCCCGAGTCCCGGCAGATAAAACCTGGTACGAGGGGGAGAAAAAATTGGGGTCCCCGGGGTGCTATCGCCCCTATGGTGTTACATTTGGCTCATGATCATATTGGAGGCCATTTAGGAGTAAAAAAGATACAGATAAAGTGACAGATTTTCTATTGGCCTAAAATTTAAAGTCTGATATCTCCAAAAAATTGCAGCTTTGGGCAAAATTTTGCCCCGATTGCCCGGGAAAAACCCAAAACCCAAATGATTCCGCCAGAAATTTGCACCCCCTTTCCGGGTTTTGGGCTGAACCCTTTTTTTCAAGTTCCCTCTTGACTGTTGGTCCTCCCCCCAAAAATAGCAAAAGGGAAACAGTTTATGTTTTTAAATCTCATGTGTCGGTCCCCACGTTATCCCGAAAGGGCCCTCCCCCTTTGAAGCAAATACCAGGGCAAAATTTTCCCGTTTTTACTCCGGGAAATTTACCAGTTCGGGGCTAACCCCCATAAACCCAAACTGATCAGGGGAGCAATTTTTCGCCAAAAATTAACAAGCAAGTTATGTCTATCTGGGTAAAACAACATTGGGCATTGCAAAATCACCCAGAGAGTCAAGGTGCCCTAAAAGCGTGGCATCAAACCCGAAATCCATGCTCACCAAGACTGCGTTTAGGGCTGAAAAGGGTTGGGATGAGGGTTTGCCACTAGGTTCTATATGTATTTCGGGGTACCCGACAAGAAAACCTTTGGGTACTCACCAAACGAAATTTGTTCGGTAGAGATTTTACGTGGGCCTTTTTAAAAATTAAAAGGAGAGTTTGGGTAGATTGGGAAAACACAGAAAACGTGACATGCAAAAAAAGTGAGGGAGAGACTAAAAAAAAGTACACGCCTTTGCTAGGGGCCAAAACCTTTTTAATGCACAAAAAACAAATGAAACTCACATGAGGTTAAATCTAGGGTGAGGAGCTTGCAGGGGGGGAGATAAGGTGCCTTTAAAATTACCAGACCCTAAGGGTCCTTTTCAAACCAAGTAATTTAAGGACCATTTTCAGTGCTACGCAAGGAGGGTGAAAATAAATATATTTTTGTAAAACCCGGACGTAGAAAGGAAAAAAAAGATTATTCATATCAATCTACTGAAAGAATATAATGAGAGGGGGAAAAGGAGTTACGAGCGAAGTGGGAAAAATTTTTTGTGGGCAATTCAGAAAGTCAAACTAATGAAATGGTAGAAAATGTCACAAAAAAGGTGGATGTTAAAAAAAAAAAAACTCTGGGTTATTTAAATTCACTGGATTTAAAACTAGGTCATTTGGGAAAAAATTCAACAAATTTCAATTAATACCCTTTTCATGAGTTTAATAATTGGGTTTGATGTTCCCCAAAAAAAACTTCAGTTGTAGAAATGATATTTTTACTAGTTTATGGTGCTGTCCTGTGAAAACAAGCTCCGTATCGTGTTTTTTTCCCGAAAAAAGGGGGGAAAATTTTGAAAGAGAGGTAGAATTTTTTCTCCCGTAACAATTTGGTTGAGCCTTTGAAGAAATGAGGGGGGGTTCCTTGTGTTTTTTACCTAAGCCAGAGGGGTCCCCAAGAGAATGGTACCGTAAAAGACGTGTAAAAGCCCTTTGGGGCGAAAGGGATGTTTTCCTCTTCCCAGGGTTTATGATTAATTTATTCTGTGGGAATGCAGTCTTTATACAAAAATTATATGTTTCGCGGCTACTTCAGGTAACCCTTTTTTCCCGAGAGGGAAATAAGATAAAAAGTGCTTTTATTACTCCAAACGGGGCTTTTTCCGTACAGATTATGGCCCTTTTGGCCTAAAAAAAAGCCCCAAGACATATCAAAGATTAAAATTGGGTAATTTGAAGGACTAGGGGTAAAATTTTTATATTTATGATCTTATTTACAAACACAATTTATTGGAAATCCCCCAAAAGATACCCTTAGGGTTCTATTTGATTTGGGTAAGACAAGCTTTAGGGCTATTAATTTAGTTAAAAATGAGTTTGGGGATGAAACAATTCGTTTTTTGGTCATAAAGCGGGTGGAAAAGTTTCCTATATCAGCAAAGATTTAGGCCCTTTTAATTTTGTTGCACCCCGGGAAATCGAAGGATGTCCAACGGTTTTTTAGGGATGGCCGGGGTATTATTTGAAAGTTCTGCCTAACTTTGCAGAAGTTTAAGTCCCCCGACGATTTGTTAAACCCGAAAAGAAAATGAGGTGGGGTGAAAAAGGGGCAAAATTCTTTTTATTTAAAAAAATCTTTTTTAATGTGTAGGGCCCCGTTTCTGCAAGGAACCCCCAATTTTTGCAAACCTTTTTTAATCCCCGTTGATGGTAGTGTATTGCAGCTGGAGCAGTTTTTTGAGCAGGAAGACAAAGACGGGTTTTGCACCCGTTCCCATAGGGGGGTAAAATTTAAAACTCATCAAAAGAAAATAATCTACCATAAAAGGAAGCTTTTCCTTATTGGTGGGTTTTGGGGAAAATTTTATGTATATTTAGGGGGTACTGGGAGTAAAAAACGGTTTTCAGTTTATCATAATCCCTAACGTTTTTGACTAAAAAAAGAAAAACAAAAACCAACGGTTAACCAGGGGTGTTTTAATTTTGGGAGCCCATTTAAATTTTGAAATTTAGACTATCAAAGGGCGTGATAAAACCAATTGCAGGGCGCTAAACGGACCACTTTCATAAATTTTTGGTTTTGTGTAAAAGCACTAAAAAAATTGTGTTTTTTTCTTAAGGGGAGGGGGGTTTTGGAAAGTTAAAGGTTCCCCCTTTAAAAAGTCATTTTCCCAATTAAAAGTATGGGTTTTTAATTGTAATTCTAAGATATGTAGTTATAAGGAAATTGTTAATGATTAATATCGCTGACGGGCCTTTATGATTGGGCGTAGGGACGGGGGGTGTTTAGAAAGGGGGCGTGAACGCTAACCCATGGAAGTAGGCAAAACTGGTTTTGGGCGTCGTTTAAGGAAGACCTCCTTCCTTGCCGGGAACCCGCAAACCAAAAACTTTAGTATTTTTTTCCACCTTTTTTAATTATGTTTTTATAGGATTTTTGGGAGAGCCACACAATGTACTGTTGTTTTTAACTGTGTTTTACTATTATTTATCTGGGTAGCAACTTTAAAAAAGCACTCTTAGGTTAAGTGGTGGGGTTATGGGATGGGTCAGTTATATAGGACTATTTATAACAAATTAAATAACTTTGTTAAACCTGGATCACTTTTTTTTTTCTGTTTGCCTTGGCCCCTAAATTTGTTTGGAATTATGGGGATAACAGAAATATAAAATTTATTAATAATTATAATATTTTATAAATATATATATAATATCATATTATATATATATTTTATAAAATTATATATATATATTAAAAATATATATATAATGTAATATTTTTTGTATTATAAAATATGTATATATGTTTGTAATATTATAAAGTATAAAATATATTATATATATATAAGTATATTATATATGTAATATAATATGTAAAATATTTTATATGTGTATATATTTTATGATATTATTATGTGTATATTTTATTTTGTATTAAAATATGTGTATATATAATGTGATATATATATGTGTATATATATATGTGTTTTATAAAGTGTTAATATAGTATTATAATAGTATATTTTATATATGTATATATATATTTTGTATATATAATGGTTATATAAAATGTGGTATTTTTAAAATAAAATTATATATTATATATATTTATATATTATATATATATTATATAAATTTTATATGTTATAATTATATATTTTATATATATTAATATGTAATATTATATATATTTTATATTATTATATATATGTAATATATGTAATATATGTTTTATATATGTAAATTTTGTAATATATTTATATAATACATATAATATACATAAAAAATACATTTTATAGTATACAATATATATATATGTAATATATATATATGTAATATATAATATATAATTAATATATATATAAATAATATATATATATATATTTTTAAAAATAAAATTAATAAATAAATTTTTTAAAAAAAAAAAAAAAAAATTTTTTTTTTTTTTTTTTTTTTTTTTTTGAAATATTATTATATATAAATTTATTAAAATTATTTTTTAAAAATTTTAATTTTTTTTTTTTAAAAAAAAAAAAAAAAAAAAAAAAAAGGGAAATATATATATAATAATATAGAATAAAATTATTATATATATAAAAAAAAAAAAAGGATATATATATAAAAAAATATATTTTTTTTTTTAAAAAAAAAATATATAAAATTTATATATTTTTAAAAAATAAAAATATTATAATATTTTTAAAAATATATATAATATTAATTTAATATATATATAATATATATATATATATATATATAATATAATATTAAATATTATATAAATATTATATATAATAATATATATAATATATATAATTTTAATATATATATATAAAAATATATATATAATATATTATATATAAAATTATATTATAAAAATATATATATATATATATTAATATATATAAAATAATTATAAAATTATATAAAAATAAATATATATAATATATATAATATAATATATATATAATATATATAAATATATATATATAATATATATATATATAATAATATAAAATATATAATATAATATATTAATAATATTAAATATTTTAATTAATAATATAAATATATAATTATAATATAAAATTAATATATTAAAAAAATAAAATATTTTTATATAAAATAAATTAAAATATATAATATATATATATATATATATATATAAAAAATATATATATATATAAATATAAAAATATAATTTTATTATATTAATATATATAAAATTATTTTAATATATATAAATTTTTTTTTATATATATATATATATATATATAAATATATATAATTTATATAATATATATAAATTAATATTATATATATAATTTTAAATATATATATATTATATATATAAAATAATTATATATATATATAAATAAATATATATAAAATTATATATATATAATATATATATAAAAATTTTATATAATAATTATAAAAATATATATATATAAATATAAAAATAAATTATATATAAATATAAAATTTATATATATAAAATATATATTATATATATTGTGACAAAATTCAATTTTTCCCGCGTATGTGTTGTGATGGTTAAGATGGGGGGGCAGAGTGTAGTCCCCCCCCCCTTTGGAAGAAGTAGGGGAAAACGAGGGGGTTGCCACCCCCCGCCAGATAGGTCACCCATTAAAACAGTCGTACCCTTCCCTGGGCCCCCCACTCCAATCATTTCCACTCTTATAGGTTGGTGGGGAGCCACTGTGACGGCGGGGGGCATCCACTGGGAGGCTGTGTAGTCCTTTTTCAAACCCCTTGATACCAGGGTTTTGTGAGTATCTTGAAAAATTTTTCCACATTATTATTTTTCCCCCATGTCGGTTGGCGCCTTTAGGGAAAGTGAAGTAGGAGGGAAATATTGTGGTGTCTGGGATGAGGCCCCCGTAGAAACGCTTTTTTTGGGTGATTGTGATGATAACGTTCATTTTGAAGCTTTTCTGTTTTGTGAAAGGGGTCAGTAGAACTCTTTGGTTTGGGGGGTTTAGAGACTCAGTAAAGTGCTTTTTTTTGGGGATGGTGATGAGACTCAAAAGTGCTCTTTTTGTGAGGGGTAACTTTTCAGTTGAAGCGTTGTGTTGTATATTAACGTTCAGTAAAGCGTTTGTTAGGGTAGAGGCTCAGTTAAAAATGCTCTTAAGGGGGTTTTTGTGTTTTTGAGGCGGGAGGAAAAAGAGAAACGGAAAGGAGGGGTGAGATTTTGGGCGTGTTGCGCGTGGTATCTTTCTGTAAATTTTTTTTCTGTGACGAGGCGTGTTTTTTTTTTGAAAAAAGAGTAATTGTATTTAAAGTGTTAATTATATAAGGTTTCATATGTTGACCTTGTTTTAAATACCCAAATTAATTTTTTAGACCCCGTGTCCCTGGGGCAGGCCCCTGGGGTGGGGACCTGTGTCACCGCCCGTCATTTTAAATTGGCCCCCG
>JACEEZ010017023.1:0-10058 GCA_016584305.1 Chionoecetes opilio
TTTTTTCAAACCTTTTTAATCCTTTAAAGTAGGGGGGCTAATTTAAATGAAAAATGACAAAAATATCCCAGTGGTGACCTACACTAAGATCGCCAGCTAGTGTTTATGTTCTGAGTGTCCTCCCGCCGTCCGTCGTCGCCCGAAAAGAGTAGCGAAATTGTAAACCGTTTTATACCTGCAGCTAAAAAGCATAAAACAACGCTGAAACAGGGTAGATTATAGTCATGATATAAACTACTGTTATCACCCTTCAGTGGCACAGACACAGCAGTAGTGAGGCTATCATTTGTAATATTTGGCGACAAAATTTGGGGGAGTTGGTTTCTGTTCACCTTAATAGATTCTAAGAAAAACATTTTCTCGGGGAAAACTTCCATCACAAATCACTACTTATGGAGATATAAGATGTTTTTTAATAGGAAGGAGTGATAGGAGATAGACAATTAAACTAACCTAACCCCACCTTTAGACTCACTAATCTAACCTAACCTAACCTATTCCCACGCTTTAACCTCTAGCCCAGCGGCAATAGAGACCAAATTTGTTCAAATTGTTCTAAAAGCACCAAAATTGGCACACATGTAGATTAATATATTCTAAACATTTTTGGATATGGAGGCATTCAAGATTAGCCCTTGGGGAAGATATGGGGGCCATTGTTCAAAATGGCCGCCATTTACCATTAGCGTCATTACATAGACTTCATTATGTGTCTTAGTATGGTGCTAGATGGGCCAAATTCCTTTTTTTTTACATCAAATTAACACCGATTAATCCGACTTTGCTTGACACTGTTGAACTTGAGAAGCTGCGCAATGGAAAGAGCTGCTTGTCTCGAAGAGGAATGGCTTTGGTTCTTGATGCTGGGGCCATCCAGCCCCATTTTTACCATTGCAACTAGTACGTTTGGCACAGAGCCCCCTCCTGACAACCCCCGGAATGATCCACGGAATCGGTCAGTGTCTTCAAACATATATCGCCGAACTATCTGGCAGCACGCGCAAGGTGAACTGCCTCAGTCTCCAGTCTTGCTCGCAGGTTTTGGGCCTAGCGCTTCACCAATGTCTTCATCAAACGCTAGTAGAACATCTCGGCCTTTGCTCTGGGATCTCGGGCCCTGGTAACTGGGCTAACAGGCGCTCTTTCAGCCTTGTGCTATTAACTTTCTTGCAAAAAAGCAACCCCGAGCTCTTCCATTTTTGTCGTGTAAGCTTTGCAAGATCTGCGAGTCTGAAGACTGGGCGGTGCCCTCTTCTAGGTGGGTTCCTCGATATACAGGACCAGTTCAGCCAGTACGATTCTTGACATCACACCTTCATGGTCAGTTTTCTGCTCGGCTTCTACAGTGGTCTTTGCACGATAGTAAAGAGCCAACAAACACCTGGAATGGTTTCTTGGCCTCCAGAGCCACCATATCACCCATGCTGAGGGCCCGGCCATGAGTTCATTGTCCCCACTTGCGCTGCACACTTCCGTACGGTGTGTCCACCCGGAAGGTTGCTACTTCATGTAGGGTCTCTGTGCCAGACTTTTCCACAGAAAAAGCAGGAGGTGGGCCCCTGGTAGTGGCTTCTGAAGAGTGGTGTTCTGGCGCGCTTGCCTGAGACATTGCAGTTTCTACCAAATGCTGAGCTGCTTGCGATGAGCTTTTTCTCTGCTCTTCGTAGCATTGGGGTATTGTATTGGAGCATACATGTTTTATGCCACTTGGCCTGTGGGCAACCATTGTCGCCTCAAAAACCTTGTCCTTCATCAGTCTCTGTAACTGAACAGTTTCTTGGCAGTTTTCCTAGTTTCATCAACTTACCAAGTTTGCAGCCATTGTCGTGTATCCACTCCCAGGGTCTCGGCCCTTTAGACAGTTTCTGGGCACACAAGTGACTCTGTTGTCTCCTCTTGACATACAGACACAGCTTCCAGTTTGTCCCCAGGAGGTGTTGTGGGAGTAACGTTTTCTCAAAAGTATCGACCAGTTGGAACTTCTTTGCCATGGCTGCAGTCTGGAAAAAACGCGTCTCTGATGTCAGGTTTGGTGCTGCTGCTGCTGCTGTCATCCACCACCAGTTGAATGGTTTTCAAAGCCTCACCTGCAAAGACACAAAACACCACCATGTTACCACAAGCTACTACTACAAGTACCATGACTATCAAACACTATACTATTACTGCAGCCGCCGTCCCCTGCCCCCCAGCGCTGCCGCTGCAAAGTAAAAATTTATTTTCTTGTAAAATGGTAGCCATTTTATTTGGTAAGCACACAAAATATGTGTAATTGTACACTAAATTATCACCTCTAGCACACTTATCCCTCTAGCAATCCACAAAAAGACAAATTATGGTACATTATTCAATGACGCTAATGGTAAATAGCGGCCATTTTAAAAAAAAAATGGCCGCCAAATTGCTACGGGGAGAATCTTGAATGCCTCCATATCCAAAATTGTTCAGAATGTATGAATCTACATGTGTGCCAAATTTGGTGCTTTTAGAACAATTTGAACAATTGGTTTCGTATTTTTTACTATGCCGCTGGGCTACTCCTAACAAAAGCCAAATCTGCATTAGGGGTGTCCGCGGCAAGGGAAGAACAGAGGCGATGCAGGTCACAAGAGGAAGAAGAGTGTGGCGGACGTAAAAACTTGTCTCTCGCCTCCCTTTTAAACAACATTCATTATCTCCAAAATAATGATTTGTGACGGAACTCAGAGAGAATTTTTCCTAGAATCCAATAAGCTAAACAGAAACCACACTCCAATTGTGTGTGTGTGTGTGTGGTGTGTGGGTGTGTGTGTGTGGTGTGTGGTGTGTGTGTTGTGTGTGTGTGTGTGTGTTGTCTGTGTTATTTGGGGGAAGGGGGAGAGTATGGGCAAACGCACCGTAAAATTTGACCGAAACAACTTGTGTACGAACTAAACTCAGTAACTGCACCCCTTCTGGTCCTAGTGTAAATAATACCAATAAAAAAAAATGGATAATTATAGTTTTTACCCAACAAACGATTTTCTGATGTTGATTTTTTTTTTTGTTTTTGTATAGGTAAGGTTAGGGTTAGGTTAGGTTAGGTTAGGTTAGGTAGGGTTGGGCTAGGTTGGATGGGTTAGGTTAGGTTAGGTATGGGTTAGGTTAGGTTAGGTTAGGTATGGGTTGGGTTTGGGGGGAGGGGTTAGGTTAGGTTAGGTTAGGGATGGGCTAGGTTAGGGATGGGTTAGGTTAGGTTAGGGATGGGTTAGGTTAGGTAGGGATGGGTTAGGTTAGGTTAGGGATGGGTTAGGTTAGGTTAGGGATGGGTTAGGTTAGGTTAGGGATGGGTTAGGTTAGGTTAGGGATGGGTTAGGTTAGGTTAGGGATGGGTTAGGTTAGGTTAGGGATGGGTTAGGTTAGGTTAGGGATGGGTTTAGGTTAGGGATGGGTTAGGTTAGGTTAGGGATGGGTTAGGTTAGGTTAGGTTAGGTATGGGTTAGGTTAGGTTAGGGATGGGTTAGGTTTTTTTTTTTTTTTTTTGTCATTTTTGCAAAAAAAAAAAAAAAAAAAAATTGCGACAGAAACGGTTGCAGATTCATTCAAAACACATAAAAACACACCAGAAAAACATAAGGCGCAACAGAAAATCGTTGGTTGGGTGACTATAAATTGACCAAAAAAATACCACAAAGAAAAAAAAAGTCACAGTCATTTCGGACAATTTCCTTCCACCCCTTCACCAAAATCCCATAAAACCTCTAAATCCCACACAAAAACAAATAATTCCCACAGAAACCCACCAAAACACCCTGAAATATTGAGCTACAAACACGTCTTTACATAACCCTTAATAGACCCTTAATTAAAGGTGACACAAGGTTAACTACGCGCTATAAAGGTGTGCGAGTGTATGATAGTACTCACTCGTTAGGTATTGTGGTGTCTTCGATGATAACTACGTCCTCATCGTCCGAATTGTAACTATTGACCACGTCCATTCGTTGTGGGTGTTGTTGTTGTTGTTGGGGGGTTTGAAGGGCCGTGCAGGCTGTTGGTGCCACAAGCTCTAGTGCCCCGAAGGTGCAGGATGCAAATGAATCAGCAGGTTAGATCTGTGCAGTTGGCCAGATTCTGTAGGAAGGTCCTGGTGTGCTTGAGGTTTTTTGAAGGCCAAGCCAGGGTTGGAGAGACCACCAAGAGTCGGCTAGATTTTGGTCTGCGGAGGAGGAGTGGATATAGTGATGGAGGAGGTGCCGTGCGTGGGAGTGGTGGCGAGGACATTGCAGGAGGAGGTGTTAAAGGTGTGGTGTCCGGGTATGTGGGGCACCAGGGGCAGTGAGGGTCAGCTGTAATGCCCAGTTTGTGTAGGTGGGCGTTGAGGCGGTGTGGCCAATCCGGAGTCGGGTTTGACTGCGGTGTCCAGGGCACGGCTGGGGGAGTGGGTCCACCAGTGGTGTGTGTGTCATGGTATATCGTCCAAGTGAAGTTACTGTAAGGCGTCAGTCAGTTCATTGTCCCAGTGTCGGTTGCATGTATTTCTGAAGGTTAGTCAGTGAATCAGTCAGGTCTGTGGTATGTCTATGGGAGAGGGGAGGGAGTGTGCCTCTGCTGCCGCCCTGTCGGCCACAGTGTTGCCCTGACACCAATGTGGGAGGGAACCCAAATGAAGGTGGATGACATGGCCAGAGGAGGATAAGTGAAGCAAGAGGTGGTTGGATGTGAAAACAAGGGCATGGTGAGTGATTAGGGCGGGGGACGTCGGAGAAGTGGAGGGCTGTGAGGGAGTCAGTGAAAAGGGTTTACAGCACAGGAGGGGGGCACGGTGGGGGCCCATATTTGATGCCCTCCCTGATGGCAAAAAGTTCTGCCGTCAGGATGGAGGCAGTGGGTGGCAACCTCCAGGCGGTGGCAAGTGACCTGGCCGGGATGAACATGGCCGCACTACAGACGGAGGGGCTGGCAGACGGGAGGCCGTGGGTGTAAATGTGGAGGGAGTTATTGTAGCGGGTGTGTAGGAGGGAGTAAAAAGGTACCTGCCCTCCCACCGGACAGGCAGCCTTGGACCATGGTGTAGGTGTGTGAAGGGACAGATAAATTAGAGAAGAGAGAGGAAAACCAAGGGCCCAGGGGAGAGGTCTTCTCCAGAGTGCAAAAGGAGGGGGGAGTCACCCGGATAGAAGCAAAGAAAGGAGAGGGCTCGCTCTACGAAAGGTGTGTGGGCTTGATACGGCAGGGGGCCATGAAGTGGTTCCCTACCGTGTCGGAGGAGGAGGGAGGTGGAGGGCATGGCAGCTAGGGGAGGAGGCAATTTGGTGTAGGTGCGGACAAGGAGGGTGGAGCGTTCGGTGGACAGGGAGGGGAGGGAGGATTCTGCCTGAGGGCTGTGACTTGGAGGACTGGGCCCCCAAGCTATTACGAGGGCATATTCTGTTAATCAAACTTGTGGAGGAGGGAATGGAGGCCGCACCAAAACCTCACCCCCGTAGCTAACGGCTACGGATGTAAGTGGCTATAAAAATGAAGGAGGGGTATCCTGTCCGCACCCAACTGACCCTGCAAGGACTTCATTAAAGTTAAGCCTTTTGAGGCCGAGGTCACCAGTACTGTATGTGGCGGCCCAGGTTAGGCGGGGCCACCCAACAGACCAAGGAATTTGTGCTGGGTTTTGAAGGAAATTGGGACCCTAATGGTGACCATTGGGATGTTGGGAATACGCCTTCGGGTGAAGCACGAAGGCTAGACTTTGGGCACTCACCGTCAGGCCCCCAACGGGAGGTCCATGAGTGGACGGCATAAAGCCCCGTTGAAGTGGTCTTGAGCCTCCTGGATGTGGGAGCAGAGCAAATAGAGAGTTTGTCATCACCCATGATGAGTGCATGTGGGGCATGGAGAGCAGGGAAAAGTTGAAAGAAGATTTTGAAGAGGCCCCGGACTGAGGGGAGAACCCTGTGGGACGCCCGGGTGCCCGGGTCCCCGGACCTGGAATGGGTTTTCCCCGATCACCAGAGAGAGAGGACCTGGAAGACAGGAAGGATTTAACCATTGGAGAGGGGAGCCATGCAGCCCAGGCGGGCAAATTTTCAATGATGGCTTTATGGGAGGAGGTGTCCAAAAGCTGCTTGGAGGTCAATAAGGCTATTAGTGTGAATTGTTTGGGTAAACCCTTCCTGTATGTGGTGCTCCAGTGGAGCAGGGCACCCAGGGTGCCGGTGAGGACGAAACCCGAACATTTTTGAGGGAAGAAAGGTGTTTGTGTTCCAACCACCATGTAACCTACACCTTTACTATTTGTTCTACTACTTTACTAAGATTAGGGGAGAAGGCTAATGGGCCTATAGGAGGAAGCCTCAGACGGAAACCTTGCCAGGCTTAAGAATAGGAATTGTGATGGCATGACGCCCCCCACAGAAGGGAACGTCCCCGACAGCCAGTGGCGTTGAGGACGTCCAGGAGGAGGCGGGCCAGAGCACCCCGGGGGGCGGCGAAGAAAACTCGTTTTGGGATGTTGTCCAGACCCCCCGCCTTCCCCGCGGACAGGCGTGTAAAGCAGAGGAAAGTTCCCGGGGGTTATAGCAGTGCTAATTGTATGGCCGGTGTGTGAAGGGGTAACACAGGTGGGGGTACGGGGTCTGGAGAGCCGAGTGTGTGTGGATGTGGGAGGCGAGGCACTTCTACTTTGTCGGCATCAGTGATGAGGAGGGCACCGTTACTAGTTAAAGGGAAAGTGAAGGGGGGCTGAGGGTGGACCATCTTCCTGAAAAAGGACCAAGCCCGGGGGACTGAGGAGGAGAAGGACAGGGAAGCACAAAAGGAGGCCCATGCAGAACGTTTCTCATCAAAAAAACACGTTTGCATCGGGCTCCAAAAAAACGGAAGCGACTACGGAGCAAGGGAATGGGGTTCTTTCGCCACGCAGTAAAGGCGTGGCGTTTGGCCTGAAGGGCTGCCGCACACTTCCGGGACCACCAGGGGACCGGAAAGAGCGGGAGGGGTGGGAAGTGATTAGATGAAAGTGGTGGGACCCCACGTCAACCCGGGTGACGTGAGGTATTGAATTATATCCCATGAAGGGAGGGTAATGGGAGGGGTAAGTGAATTTAGTTCTGATTGAAAAGAGCCCCAGTCTCCTTGGTGAAGGACCAACGAGGTCTGCGTGAAGGGGGAGGGGGTGGTGGACTGAAGGGGAAAGGAAATTACAACAGGAAGATGGTCGTCCCCATGTAAGGGCCAGGGTTTTGACAGTGGTGAGGAGGAGGGGGCCATTACCCAGGCAGAGGTCCAAGGTGGAGGGGTTCCCTGAAGCTGGATCAGTCCTGGTAGGAGGCCAGGTGGAGTTGAGGAGAGATAAAGAAACACTATCCGCCAGAAAGCTCGAGAGGGACCTGCCCGAGCGGTTTCTTCGGCTCCTGGGGAGGGCCGGTTCCCAGAGGTCATGATGGGCATTAAAATCACCCATTATTAAAACTGGGGAGGAAAGCTGAGAGAACAAGTCTGGAATTCCTGAAGGGTTATGTCTAAACAAGGATTGTAAATCAAAAGAATCTGAAGGGCCCTGAATCAAAGGTAACAGTCACCCCCCGGTGCCCCCAGGCCACTCCAGGGAAAGGAGTGATAGTGAGAGGGCTAGAAGAGACGGATCGGTGGACCAGCAGAAGCAGGCCGCCTCCCGCCCCGCCGGTCCCCCTGTCCATCCTGTAGGGAAACATAGGTGGAAAGGAGGGGGAGAATGCGTCTGTGAGCCACGTCTCACAGACGCCAACAACTAGAGGAGTGTATGATGAGAGCGTGGTTTTAAAGACTGGAAGTTTCCGGTACAGAGACCGGGCGTTCCAGAAGATGAAGTGGGAGGGGAGTAAAGGACTCACTGCGTGAGTGACCTAAAGAAGGTAAGGAGGCCTGGCAGGGATCGAATGAGGCAGTCTCTAAGGCAGGAACCTGAAAGAAGGAGATTAAAAAAAATCAAGTGCTATGGGTGCAATTCCTTAATGAAGGTGGCCATGCAAAGGCCCGAAGCATGCTGGGCTTGAGAAGGAGGAGGCGGCGCAAGGCTAGCACTACCCAGTGAGGGCAGGGGCTGCTGGGCTGCTGGCGGCTGGGCCCGGGGTTTAGGCGTGGAGGCAGGGAAGAAACATGGCGGAGTGGGGGACCAGGTAATAAGGGGGTAGGAGGATGAAAAACAGCCTCCACAGCCCCCCTATAAGGCCCCTCCGGCAGGAAGGCGGGTCTGTGCCTTGTTTAAGGGCGGGGTATGGTAAGGTGCCGGGGGACGGTCGGCGTCTTGGGGTTTTGGGGAAGGGGATCCACTAGCAGTGGGGGCGGGTGGGGGTGAAAGCAACAGCAGCCATCTGGACTATGTTGACTGTGGGGCTCAATGGCTTGGCAGGGGGGAGGCTGACTGGCAGGGGAGGCCTGGAGTAGGCAGGCAGGGAAGGGGGGCCTAGTAGGGGGGGGCAGCTCTTGTGCTGGGGGGCCCCCCGGGGCGGAAGGTTCCCAGGGAGGATGCCCTCAGCTGCCGCTTCACGTCTGACATGGAGTAGGTAGTCTCGTGCTGGAGCTGTTGCACTTGCTCCGCCTGGAGGTAACCGGGCACTGCTTATAGGTGGGGCGGTGGTCACCACCACAAAAAAGGCAGGATATCGGCCCGGGGACACTTCTCTGCAACATGAAAGCCGCTGCAATTACTGCAGCGGACCTTCATGTTGCAGGTGGCATTACCGTGGCCAAAAAGGAGGGCAGCGGGTTTCACCGGAGGACAGGGAGGGTGTGGGGCCGGACCGGTAAACGGCATGTTGAAGGAGACCCCGGTTTTGGGGGGGGGCCCCAGAATTAATTCTGATGGCCATGTTAGCCTCCGTCTGACCGTGTCCCCCGGGGGTGAGCCGGGAGCCGTATGGCGTCTCAATTTTGGTAGGGGAGTCCCTCAAGTACTGTAAGTCCAGTTAAATGTCGTCATTTGTCAGTTCGGGGGAGATAGGGAAAATTCTCCGAACATGTAGGTCGGGGTCGTCCGATGCCACCAGCACTTCACGGACCACTCCCCCCGCATTGTGACAGACTCTGGGGCTGGGGAAGGTGGCAAGGTTTGGCCACCTCGAATTTGATACCTCTGCCCCCCGGTGATGGTTAGAGTGTAGACACGAATTTCTTTTGAAATATGGAGTTTAAAAACTGCCCTGGAAACCTTCCCAGGGTTAATGAAGGACCCGGAGCCTCAGCTGACTGATAATGATGAGGCGTTTAGGCTGAGTAGAAGGGCAGGCGGAAGCAGGAGCAGAAGCAGTGGGAGCAAAAAGCAGTGGGTGTAGCAACGCGGGGAGGAGGTGAGGCAGTGATGTGGGTAGGAGCGTGTTGTTTTTTCATGACTTTTTTTAGTCTGTTGGGTTCACCAGATGAAGGGAAGGCGAGCGGGACCTCTTGGGGCCAACTGAGATGGTGTCCATGTGGACGTCCTCGTCAAGCGGCATTGATGATTGATCAAAGGGAGCAGGGAGTCTAGGGCACAGGCACGCACAGGCCCCACACAGCAGAGCCAGGCACACAGTACACGTAGTGTAGTGACGTTTGGGTAACGAAAACGTTATTGACAGTGATATTGCGTGGAGGAGCCGGAGCACAAACGTCTTATCACCACCAAGGCAGCCAAAGAGTCATTCGTTGTGGGTTGGCCATCTTGGTGGCTGTGGGAAGGCGCGAGCACGAGCACGAGTTGCGACTTTTTCTCCCTGTCGTCTGTCTGTCTCTCTCTGTATGTCTGTCTGGGCTCTCTCTGTATGTCTGTCTGTCTCTCTCTCCCCTCTGTCTGTCGTCTGTCGTGTCTGTCTATTCTCTTTTTTTTCTGTCTGTCTGTCTCTCGAACTCACTGTCTGTCGGTCTGTCTGTTTTTTTGTCTGTCTCTCTCTCTCTGTCTGTCTGTCTGTCTCTGTCTGTCGTCTCTCTCTGTCGTCTGTCTCTCTCTCTCTCTGTCTGTCTGTCTGTCTTATTTTTCTCTTCTTCTGTGTCTGTCCTCTCTCTCACCCTCTGTCTGTCTGTCTGTTACCCGTCTGTCGTCATCACTTTTCTGTCTGCTGTTTCTAAAACTATCTTTTTTGGTTTGTGTT